>JAEQBH010007536.1:0-249007 GCA_016808115.1 Tetrastigma voinierianum | reverse complement strand
CAACCATCCCATTTTTATAATCTTATATAACTTAAAATTTTAATTTTTAGTTTATAAAACACTGAAATTAAGAATAACCTATTCTTATAATCTTAAACCTAAACCAAACAATTATAATACAACAAATCGTAATTTAGTAATTTAATAAATATTCATGGGAGTAAATTATTTTTAAATTTTATAAATTAATTTCTAAAAAATGAGAAGTTCATATTTATTTGCACATCAAATATATCAATTCACTAAAATTTATATTGTATATTTATTTCTATTTTAAGCGATATGTTTACAACAAATAAGTAGATTTCAAGTATAACAATTATAATAGATTTTATTTTTGTCCATATTTAATTCTCATTATACCTTAAGAATAATAATCATTACGTCTATAGTTACTTTCTTAAAATTCTTTTCAAATTTATTTCCATTTATAATTATCTGTTTTTCTTTATTATTAAATTAGACTAACATATTGGATTGTCATGATCCAAACAAATTTCCTATCCATAAATTTGAATTACAAATTTGTCTTATAAAATTAAGGTTTCAAAATTCTAAATAAATTGAAATATAAAAAGCTTAAATAAAATTAGAGGATTCTAAATTAGAATTCATAAGTCAATAACAAGAGTTCCATAACTATCCTTCAAGAGGAATATGCAGTAAATAAAAAATAATGAGTTGAGTTCCATAACTATCCTCAGTGCAGTAAAATCAAAAATAGTATTTCTAAATTTATAATGAAGTAACATAAGGTACATATTAGTAGATTTTAGAAGTATGTACTTAATATGATAAAATGATAGGTTTACAATGACTTTAATACTTAAAATAAAAAATAAGTAATAAGTATATCAACTAAAACATAATTTAACTTAAAGTCAGTTGAAGTTATTAAGTAATAAGTATTAAATTTTACCAAATACCTATTAAGTATGTTTGATCAAATAATTTAATATCAAATTTAAAGTTACAAATAATTTTAAGTAGTAAGTCAAAATAGTTAACTTATTCTTAATTTCAAATGTCTTTTGCTTCATTTCCCATATTTAATGAAAGTATATTTTACAATTATAACTTTAAATTTACAACTTATATTTTATAGTAAATAATTTTATAAATATCTTTTTAAATTGAAAATATTCTTCTTGCAATATGTTTTTCTCGTATATTTTTAGTTTAGTTTTATGATTGTTGCCCAAGAATTTTGATTTTATGTTATTTTCGGAGTTTTCATTCTCGGTTCGGTACTTCATGTCTAATCATATTTTCATTCTCTCATGTTTTCTTACTCATTCGACAAAGTTTTATTTTTTATTATTTAAATATTCGTTTTTGCTCTTAACATTCATCATTAATTGCTTTTAATATTCATCATTATTTTATTTATTTAACTCATGCATATGGCTCTCACTTCATCACTCTCTTTATCACGATATATTTACTTTCCTTCATTCCTTTTAGACATTCCCTCTTGCTTTCCATGTATATATTTTTTCCAAACATAATAATGCATATAAAGTTTGTTTCTTGGATTTCCTTGATTGTCCAATTATCACACGGCACACTCATATTATACTTTCATAAAATTATATGATTGTTGGTATATAAAAACAAATACCCACCTACCCGACTTGGTGTTGTGTACCTTGTGGCTTCATGATTAACTTCTTGAGTATCTTTGTGTGTACTAAGCCAGAGGGATCCGTTGATACGCGTCGACACACGGAATACTCGTGAATGTCGGGTAACTTAACTTTGGTCGCGAGCTTGTCAGTGATCCTTTGTACGATAAAACCTACCGTAATACATAACTTGTCCCTGACATCAATCACATGAGTAAAAAGCGGCCTCTTGGGCTTGTAAACCAATACTCATCACAATACATCAAACGAATATATATCTCATGGTTTGAGTTAATAATTTACTCTTATACAACGCTATATTAAAATTCTAAAATTCTAATACATGCTATACAATAACACAGCCAGCGGAAGCTTTCTTCAAAATCGGCCTCTAAGATGAGCCGTCTCCTCGTACGCTCCCTGTACCTGAAATATATAATTCCCTCGACAGGGTGAGCTAATGCCCAGTAGTGGAATCACCCTAAATTGGCTATTCTCTACCTAAGTGTATATGCAATGCTCCAATGAAAACACACATTCAAGTAAATGCTTGATCCTACTTGAATGTCTCATGATCGGCTTATACCACAGAGTCCTCAGAGCTCCCTCACACTTGCTAAACTACGTAGCAGAAACATTATTTTCAAACAAAGATATTTGTTTTTTAATTTAGGACAATCCTCCGACATTAGTAGTAGGCCAGGCAAGTGATCTTTTTAGTGGACAGCCCTCGGAGTATATATCGATTGGGGTGACTCAGACGATTGATATTTTATATGGACTACCCTCAGATATTATAATGGACACACTCAGTCATTATTATTATTAGTCAACCCTCACAGAAACCACTCTCTCGATAAACCACTTTATGCACTCACTCCTTGTCGTTCTAAGTTGCCCCATTGCATATGGAATGCAAGATGCCAATTCCAATACAGTTCATATAACACATGCAAATATATATAACATGATATACATTTTACATAATTTAAATCACACAACATGTTATGTGGATTCACAAACCATTACACAAAATATTAGCTATGGACTAATTATCAAACACGAGCAATTCAACGAATTACTTGACGAACCCATTTTCAAACAAAATTATTTTGTGTCACTATTAAATGAGCAGTAAACCCTCGATAGCGTTCACGGCAAATCCTGAACATCGATTGCGCCGTGAGCAGAATTCATAGCCATTCTGGCCTCATTCATATCCTGATACAATTTATTTCATAATTTATGAAATAAAAATCCAAACGCCCCAGCGATCACGAGGCGTGCTCATGAGCTTCAAAAGGTACAATAATTCGATTCGAATTTGGGATCGTCAGCGACCGCTCATGGCTGTCCAGCTGAACATGTCGTAAATACACTTAAGTGTAAAACTCAAGTAGGATGAAACCCCTCCTCTCGGAGTTTGTCGAAACTCCTTAAAACCAGAGCCGCAGTAGGGATCGCGCATAGAAACAACCTTCATGCTTGTCTCAAAGAATTATGACCAGTCCCGAATCGCGTAAACCTAGAGATAAGATACACTCTCTCTATAAAAATCACAAATCTCCTCCTTGTGAAACGGGTTTTCCCCTACATTCCTTTTTGGCTCCCTTTTCATTTGGGAAGACAACCACTATTGGCTATCTTGTCCTTTCCTCATTTAATCTTGTCCTTTCCTCATTTAACTATTCATCAATGCCTTCAAATCTTGGATTTTCGACATTTGGCACTATCTCGGCCGTCCGTTCCCATCATTTCTCTAATCATGCAATTTTTGTCACATGAGTACATGTTATAAGTGACTTTCTTCACATCACATGTCGTTTCGGCACCGGAGCAACGATGCCTCGAAGAAACGTGCTAATTAGGCGGCTCGGGTCGTGAGGTCGATGTGGTAAATTTCAGATTTCCTGAAGACGATTCTAGCGATTGAAATCCAGTTTTGTTATCAGGATCTAGAGAATAAATTTGGATTACGGCCCGGGTGCGATTTTACCCCATTTTGAAGTGAAAATTTGTGGGTCTTACAATGCCAACTCATTTTTTAATGTTTTATCTTAGTCAACTTTATTATTATTTACTTTTATTATTTGTTATTATCTTTACTATTATTCCTACCTCCCAATTTATTAAATTTATTTAAAGCCATGTTTCCATATTTCTTAATGTTTTATATTTCAAAGTATAATAAAGCAAACTCTAGCTTATTAAGTTTTTTTTCTGAAATAAGTAAATAAATAGTAGGTATTACAATAATAATAATTTTAATTTAATTTCTTAGTATCTCCAACATAAATCTTACTTTCTAAATTTGACTACAAAATTATTTTCATCAATTTAAAAAATATAGTTCTTTAAAATGCGGAAAATTAAATTCTACACAGAGAAATCATTTTCTTTTCATTCCTAAAAAAATCGGAAAATATTTTTTCTTTACAAATTTAGAAATCATCTTCTTTAACTTTTAAAAATGCAAAAATCATTTTTCTTTAATTTCTAAAAAAATCATATTTTTCTAATTTAAAATACTAAAAGATTATTTTCTTCCATTTCAAAATATTCAATTTTATCCTTATATCAAGTTCATTCTTCTCCCAAAGTGACATTCTTATTTTTTTGAACCTAAATCATATATTTTAGATTTCCAAATTACCTTTATCAACCATTTAAAAATTCAAAACGAAAGTTTACTTTATAATTCCAATAAAATGGAAGCATATGGAGTTCACTCACGTGCTAAATAAACGGCCTATAGTGGGGGACCCGACATCTAATATATCCCTTCATTAAATAATTTAGCGCTTTGTTTATAATATGGTTTTATATTTTAATCATGAATGTTTCTATATTTGTTATCGCGTTAACCTGTTTTCTATAGATAGAGCTTTTATTCACCGTCAAGGTACACACTCTTTCCCATATTTGGGTAAGGTTATTCACTTATTTATTATAAGTTTGATGTAATCTTATACTATCATTGTTGTTTATTTCTTGGTATCCATTACTTGATTAATCAGTTGTCATACTTGCCTCATTTGATTTTTGTGACGCCCCAAATCCGGGGTGTTCGTTGACCACCCGTCAACCCGCGGAAATCTACATGTCTCACGTCATGAGACCCATACATGTGTAAAACAGCCCAATAGGGCCCGTACATCCATACAACCCAACTATATATTTTATACAAAAAGAACTTTTTTACAATTGTATTTAATTACAATTTATACAAAGCGGGTCTCTTTGCCCGGAAATTTTACAAAAATACAAGATAAGGCCCGACTGGCCATTTCTTCCCCTCTAAGGCCTCGGATCGTCCACATCCCCAAGTCGTCTTGATTTTGAAAAAGGGGTCCCACGGCCCAGGATGAGCAATGCCCAGTAGTAGAATTTCCCTAATTGGGTTACTCCCCACCTAAGTGCGATGCAATGGCACACCAAACATTCAACACATGCTAATATATCACTCATGCATATATTAACATAATTAACTCGCATAAATCATGTTATTCAATTTACCATCAATAACATAATATTAGCTCACATGGGCTAAAGTAAAATTCGGCGGTTCATCTTAGGCCTTACAAAGCATGTTATTTTTCTCCTTGTAATAATACGCATAACACAATCCATAAGCAGTTCGTTGGCTTGTCCAAACGCTCCGAGGGGATTTATTCACTCGGTCCATCTGTGGGGCAAGGAAATGCGGCCATCCGAGGCCTCGACAAATCCCCGTCCATTACATGGCCCTTAAACAAAAAAGTAAAGCAGTAGGAGAAAAACCCCACACCTTTTGGGTTGCTCGAAACTCGGCGGTACGTAGCGTAGTCCTTTGCTTGGAAGTGAGGAACCTTGCTACTTGCCTCGTCGAGACTCGTAGGTCAGATCATGCGAAATCTAGAGAAGGTAAAGACGCTTCTCTAAAAAATCCCACACTTTCCCTCTCTTCCGTTTGCTCTCTCTCTTTCTTTCCTACTCCCGTGGTTGGGTCGTGGTTGATCGAAGGTGTCGCCTCGCTTGCAGTGTCGAGCTTCCATTGGGCAGTAAAGATTACGTGCTATCGTATCATCTGCCTTGAGATTTTTCACCCCAATGGCATGATGCCATGTGTCTCAAAGTGAGCCCCACTTGATCTCAAGTTTGGTATCTGCCTTGGACACGTGGGCGCCTCTTGGCCACCTCGTAAAAGTCTTAGAGTGTGCCTCCTCGTCTTGTCAGCGTGAGTAGATTGTCTCGAGTCGACAAAATTCGATGTGGTAGCTAGATTTCGCGAGACGATTCCAACGGTGAAGTCCGTTTCGTCATCCGAGATCTAGAAAAAGTTCGGATTTTGACCAAAATTACCATTTTATCCTTCCTTAGGAAATCTGGATTTTCCGGGGTCTCACATTTTTGATACTTTTTAGTTATTTATTACGTGTTTAATATGTTTTGTTATAAGTGTTGCTTGTCTCATGGTATCCTTAGATTGATTAATCGGTCATCATATTTGTCTTAATTTAATTATTAAAGACCCAACTTTAGAGACTCTGAGTCATGGATCTTCATCGTACCACCGATAAATGCTGACCATGATTTAAGGCTAAGTTTGCATAGACTACTTTTATTAGTAGTCAAATTTGGGAATTTCTTTTTTTTCTTTTGTTTTCACTTTAAAAATAATAATAATAAGTGGTCACTTCATCAGTTTTAAAATTAGTTTCTAAAATACCGCAACGATTCTCGTCTTTTTCGTGGGAAACGCATCATAGGCAAAATTCGGTGTACATAGCTAATAATATCTATGATATAAATATATAAATATATAAATATATAATATATGTAGGCATATAAGCTAACAGTTTGACTGAATATAATACGTTATTGGGGTAGGTTGGGATGATGGGGGTTGATGTCATTGCCTCGTAGTTGGGGTTTGTGGTTTTTACAAGTTCAGGAGAAACGCCACACACGCCACACGTTTTACAACCACCCCTTTGAAGCCCGCCTGCAGTGCTAGTTATCTCCCTCTCCCACACGTCGGTTTTTATTTTCCCTTCTATTCTTCTCCTCTTTTTCTCCTCCTCTCCGCTCGAATTATTCTTATGCGTACATACCTGACCCACACATTTCATTTCACCCCAAAGAAAGGAAAAAAAATAAAAATATTGTCAAATTAAGTTTCTTATAATTTGAACTGAGAAGTCAATAAACATGTGGCTAGTAAATATCTACCTTTAAGAAAGCGTCTCCGAGTTAGCAAAGCAAAGCATCAGCCATTTTTTGCTCCAAAAGGTTACTTTTGAGATTTAGCTAGTTTTGGCTAAAGCATCTCCAGCAGTGAGCATCTAAAGTTCCATCTATCCTAAATCTATTCCAATTTTACCCTTTCTCTTTCTTAATAATTACATCATGTACCCTTCATTCATTTATATCACTCCATTCACTATAAAATTGATTTAAAAAGATAAATAAATATTTAATTACAATTTTAAAATAAATATAAGATTCGATTAAAATTAAAAATTTCCATAAATATTTAATTAATTCAATAAAAATAAATATAAATATTTTGAATTAATAATTTCAATAGTTGAACTTTTTTTGGGTTACAAATATTAATTACTTTTAAAAAAAATTTTACTTCTTATAAAAAATAATGAAAAATAATTTTGCTGATTTCTCAAATCATACTGGGGTTATAAAAAAGCTGATAAATCTTCAGTGATTTAACATGTCACTGATTGACTTCTCACATCACATTGGGGTTATAAAAAGTTCCATCGTGTTTTGGATTATTTGACATGTCACTGGCTGATTTGTCAAATCACATTGGCCTTCCAAAAAGCTACATCGGGTTATGGATGATTTGACAGGTCATTGGCTAATTTGTCACATCACATCGGGGTTTTAAAAAAGCTGATGAAGTTGGTCTTATAGATAATACTGTATTGACTTGTCAAATCACGAAACACGGCTTTTAATGCATTTCGGTAAACGATAAAGACTCAAAAACATCTATAAATTGAGGAGGATGTCTCTTAGAATTTTACACATATCAAAGGTTTTTCAATTACTCAGAAGCAAAGAATGAGTAACTTTTTTGCTCGTCTTTTGAATGATTCATCTTCTTCAGACGAAGAAGAAAAAAACACGTGGTTCGCCCAGCTATCGAGTTTGAAAGACAAAACTCTGAGTGCGGGCTGCGGAGATAGAATCGGTGAAGCAATCGCCGATGCTCATTGATCGAGTTAAGCGGCCCGTTCAGTTGCTAAATGATTACTTCTTTGAGAATCCAGTATACGTCAAAACATTATTTCGCAGGCGCTTTCGTTTAAGTCGGCCTTTGTTTCTTCAAATTTTACATACGCTCAGCCAGCCCGCGATCGGTATTTACGTGCGAAGAAATGTTGCCAACCGTTAGGTTTATCGGGTGAACAAAAAATACGCGGTACGCCCGTAGCATGCGGTATGGCTGCCGGACTCACTCGATGGTATGTCGAGGTGGAGAGAACCTGACCATCGAGGTGTGTGACGATTACGCGGGTGGTAGAAATTTTGGGCTGAATATCTCAAATCCCAGCCCAGCGGCCCGGCATCTCTGGGTTTGTTCACGGAAAGCTAATCAACGTGGCTTTCACGGAATGTTAGATGGTTGGGTTTGTATCTGCTAAGGCATGGAAAAAGCATCCAGCGGTATATCACGGAGATATCTTTGGCCATGTCCACCAGGCCCAGGCTATTGTGCTCGAAGCCGTCGCCTCCTACGACTTGTGGATATGGCATGCTTTTGGCATGCGGGTCTAATAATGATATTAATGTACTCGCGCCTCCAATGCGTTTTGCTAACTGCGAGAAGGATGTGGCCTTGACCAAATTATACCATAATGGGCAACCATTGCAATATGGGATACTATCTTGCGAGGCAGTATATATCCAATTGAAGCGACAATTGTTCAATCAATTTCGCATCCTCGAGAGTTGGCTCACGAATTCTTTACAAAAAAACATGAGATTCTTGAAGAAAGGATGTAGAGCGAGCATTTGGGGTGCTTCAAGCTCGTTTTGCTATCATTCGAGGACCGGCTCGATTCTGGCATCATGAAGACTTGACTTTTATCATGAAAGCGTGTATTATTTTACACAACATGATAATCGAGGATGAGCGGGTTGATGTGATAGGCTTGTTGCAATAACCTTACAGCGAGGTCGACTATGACTCATTAGGAGCAGGTAGCCCCGGTTGAAGTCTCACGAGGGCGAGACCCTTCGAACAATTTATGTCTACCAGCGGAGTGCCATTCGAGATTCGAACACCCACTATGCCCTCCGCCATGACATCATTGCACATCTGTGGACGCTACACGGACAAGGCATTATCGAGTGATTTTGCCTTATTTTAATATTATGTTTTGCTCTGTCATGTTATGTTATGTTTTTAATGAAAATTCAAGTTAGTTTGCATATTTTAATCATTCTCACACATCTCTCTCTCTCTCACACACACACACACACGCAGCCTGACAGAAGACACACAACCGCGGACCCGAAACCTGTAGGACACGCACACTTTTCATGCATGCTACGCTTCAACCCATTTGCCCCAAAAAATACCCTTCTCACCAACACACACATACAAACACCCAACTCTCTTCCTCTCTACACAACACGCCCCCTAAAAAAAATACCCATCATACACACACACACACACACATAGAAACACACATACACACCCTTTCCTTCATCCACACACTCTTTTGGATTTTGCAACTTGGTTTGATTAGGTTCAATTTGGATTTGTGCATTTGGTTTGATTAGGTTCAATTTTATTAGGTGGTCATTGTATTTAAGTTTGTCAAAGTTTTGGGGATTCGATTTGGTTATCTGAAATTGGGATGGTTTCGTTAGAGTGTTTGTATCACCAATGGGTGTTAGCATGTGATGTGGTTGGAAACCTCTTGTATTGTTTTTTCCTTTGCCAAAATTCACATGCGATCATGTACATGTCATTCTCTGAAAATGGGTCTAGTGCCTGACAAACATTGTGTACCACAGTTTACCACCCAGTGTGACATGAGATCCCATATATATATATGTGATGGGTAAAATGTCATTATAGTTCGTTTGCAAGTTTAATTCTACAAATGACAATCATTTTAATAATGCTATTTTATCTTTACAATTGAATTTAATCTCTGTAGAATTGGGATGAAGAAGTGCACGAGTTAAATAGAATAAATACAACCAAACTTTCCTGATGGGTATGCACAAATAAGGTAAGTAATTTTATTATTTACTGTTTATTGTTTTCTTTTCTAAGTTTTTTTTTTAAAACATTATGTCGTGTACTGATTTTATTATTTTTATAAATAATAGGTTGTTATAGATTCTCTCAACTGAAGGATGCAAATATATGTTGATACAAGGGCATTCAGGATGGTGATAAAGAGAAATTTTGATAACATTAATGATGGATGATCCATTTTGGTAAACTAGATTAAAGATTGACTCATTTGCAGAATTAATACAGTATAATTACATTTGATGATCATTACTCATTAGTTCGTTATGATTAATGTTGTTATGGTATTTGGTAAAAATAGTTGTGTTTATACAAGACTGTGGTTAATATTTTTAGGGATGTTCTACTGATATTTTTTATTTCTCCCATTTTGCAAGTGTACAATATATAGTTTGATTCAAATATATAATCCAAGGGTAGAAAATTTTGAATTGGCCAAACCATGATTTTTGTTGATTTATTGAGGTAGAGTTGATTAAGAAGTAGTTCATGTCATTTTGTTATGTGATAGAAGTTGCCTGAGACTGAGAAATTTAATGGATTATTTCTAAATTTTTGAAAAACTACTTGCACTACACTCTTTTATGTTTGGACTATCACATTTTCATATATTAATGTGATGCAGTTGATGTGGTTAATATTGTTTTCAGCCACTTTGGATACATAAAGGGTGCATGTTTTTTATTTTTTAACCACTTCCATTTTACTTTGTCTTATGTATAGGCAGCATAGATTGTTGTGAGTTTTGATTTCGAATAGGCAACACAATTTGGTTGGCTTCGTGTAATATAACATGTGGGGGTTTATAGTTTATTTGTTTAATTAGAATTTTATAGAGGGTGGACTGTGTAATTAAAATTTTAGAGATTGTCTAATACAAATTGATAGATTCTTGCAGTTCTATTAATAGGGAAAATTTTGTCCAAAATTTTTAAATGAACACAAAAAAATAGTTGATTAAATATTGACGGCTATTTGTTTAGCATAACATAGTGCCTTGAGACACATGCATTTCTTCTAATTGTATTTTTTATGATGAATGAAAAGAAAGTATTTTGACTCACTTTAGTTCTACAAAGTCATTACATTATGTTAGATAAGTGAATATTAGATCTTAAGCGAGTCATCACTTCTTTGACGCTAAACACAGGGTGTCAGTTGATATTAGATCAACGCGGAAAATCTATACCGTATCACGAGACGCATGTAATTAAAAATAGCCTCTTTGGCCTGAGCCAATACTCCGAAATAATTATCTCAACTATATTCTCATAGTTATCATGTTTGTTCTACAAAAATATTTATACATTTTTACAAAATATTTACTCAAAGCCACATGTTGGCTTTCTTCTCAAAAGATACCTCTCTTTTTGCGTCACGAGTCTCCTGGATAGTCCACAGTCACGAAGAGAGGTCCCACGACCAGGGTGAGCAAAGCTTGATAAAGTTTTCCTACAAAGGTTACTCCACTAAAATGCATATGCAATGGCATATATAAACAAGCAATCACATTCCATACAATTATTTTCTATATGAAATGTACATATCATGCATGAATGCAACCTCATGCTCACCACCTGAGTCCCAATGAGCTCCCTCGCTGGAATGCGAATGTGAAATAAAACTAGTCACACACACTTTCTGACTAAACCATTTGGAAAACCCTCAATTTATTTATCAAAAAACTGATTTTATTAACTTTCCTTTATTTGTAGACCCCGCAGTTTAGGGTTTACACCGTAGGGCGCCATACGCCTTTTTCAACATTTCCCACGAACATCGTCGGGATTCATGTCTAACTTAGTGAATAACACATGGGACTTTCACCTGGGGGGATCTACCCGACTTACTCCGCCCGAACGTATAATTTATCATTTTGATCATTTACACACTCGTGAATCTCTACCTTGGACTTTGTCCCATTTTCCCGAGTTCGACCCACTCACCAACATAGCGGTGAATAAACCTTTCCTGCACCCACACGGGCGATCTGATGTGGCGGAGTGCATATGAAATGCATGATGCTAATGCATTTTTCCTCATGTTACATGCATGAATGAGCACTACATGAAACATTTACACACCATGGATAATTATAATTGATACATATAATCTACCTCCATGCAAAACATATTAATACATCAAAAAGCATGCATCAATATCACAATTCCACACTTAGCATGTTATTAAAGCAAGCCATAACACACTACAAGGTTTCAACTTGGGACCATTCAACGGGGGTGCCTCACGGCCCTTCACAAACATGAACCATATTGGTTCAATCATTGTCATCTCATCGACAAATCCACAACATCTAGAAACTTTCAGGTTCTAGTAAAACCATAACTCCACGGTCATACGACGGTCATGAAATCCATACCCGCCCCCAATTCCAAAGCTTGGAACTAATTTACATGGCCTCTCATGGCCTCCCATAACCCTACCATTATAAAGCCTTTAGGCTAAAAATAAACCGAGTAGGAAAATATCCTACCTCTTGGAAGTTGAAGAAACTCCCAAAAACCGGAGTCCACGCGTTGTCCTCTCCGTGTAGAACACTTCCCTTCGTGTCTCGAAAGAATCCGACGGCCGGATCTCCTACAAATCTAGAGAGAAGGAAGACGTTCTCTCTCTAAAAATGAAGAACAAAGCCTTCTGCATCCCATTTCTTTCTTCCTCTCCACGTTTTCCCTTCCTTTTGCTTTTCTTTCCTTTTTCTCCTTTCTCTTCTCATTTTCTCTTCATTTCTCCTCATTTTTCTCTTTTCCCTTTGTATTTCTCCCCATTTTCTCTCCCTTTTTGGAGCAAACACCATCCGTGGAGAAATTTCCTCCCCCTCCTTATAAGCGAATGTGGCTCTCCGGCTTTTCCATCACTTTCTTTTATTTCGCCATCAGCCAATGACATCATGCACTCAAGTGGTTTAATATGAAGTACAAATCCGTCTCACGTATGGTAATTGTGGCCAATTGCCTTTGATGCCAAGTGTCACACCTTTATGGTGCCAAGTGGCATCCTTACCTTACCATGTGTCGTAGGCGCAGCGCCTCAGCGTGAAATTAGGCCACCTCGGAATCGAGAGTCGACGTGGTAGCTAAATTTAGTGAGGCGATTTCAGGGAGTAGTTTCGTCATCCGAGATTTAGAAAAATTCCGGATTTTCAACCGAAATTACGATTTTTCCCTTTATCCAAAATCTTGGATTTTATGGGGTTTCACACTTACTAGGCGCTACTATTAATTCTAATAATGTATGTAGTTTCAAAAATATAAATTTTATGCATTTTAAGTTTATGGGACTTCGATTATTAAAGTTGAGTTTTTTACTATCTTCATATAGGTATGTACTTTGTTGACCCGCAATTTAAAGTGCGATGCGCGAGATGCGATTGTATCTTCTAGCAATATGCGTGTTCATGTTCGGTATTTTATTTTTTGTGTTCTGATCCAATGTTTGATTTTTTACGCATTTATGCGGTGCCTTCGAGGCATCGGTTATTGCTAGTGTGTGTATATATATATATATATAGGGAAAACGAGAGAAAGTAGTTTGCCTCTCCGCATAATAATAGAAAAATATGTCATGTCCCATTGATAGCCACCTTGTGTTTAGGTAATGAGAACTACAAGAAAATTGGGTTATCGCCAAGACTTTCTATGACGATTAGGGAAAAATGTCGCCAAAACCATGACCCACATTACATTTTTTCACCAAAAGGTATTTAAAAAAAAATTGGCAATAGTAATTTAAATTTGTTGCCAAATGTGGTTGCAAAAAAATTCTAGCAATTGGTCATTTTTGACACCAATAGGCGCGTATTTTTTGGCTACGAACTTAGTCGTCGTGAATCAAATAAATTTTATTTTAGTGATTTATTTAAGGGTGAATCTATTCGGCAACAATATTAATTCGTCATAGAAAAATAATAAATTTTTGGTAACAACAATTTCTTGTTGCTAATATAATTATTTTATTCTTAATATATTATTTAAAGTATGAATGATATAGCAACGAACATGAAATCGCCTAAATATATTTTTTGGGTCAGATGCCTAAAATTTATGAAACCCTTTTTTGCCTCATCTTTTTCCCTTCTCTTTTATTCCCTCTTGGTCTTGTCTTAACTTCCCAGCCTACTTTGACAAAGTTTTGTCTTCATCTTTCTTCATGACTATCAAGATATTATTCATTTTGGGTGCCCACACACTATCACAGTTTTGTTCCTCTAGGGATTTCCCCCTAGAAAAGGCCTCGTAATAGTTAAGGGTGAGCACACCACATAAATAGCCCAATTTTTTTCAAAAAAGGGGTGCAACAAAAGGATTTCCCATGGGGGTCTGTAACACCCCATCCCGAGAAGGTGTACGGTACGAGTAACCGTAGGGGCATATGTGCACCAGGTGACATTGTAATATTTTGGGAGTTATTGTTCAGGATGAAATTGTGAAAGGATAAATTTATGAACCCGGAATGTTGTACTAGAACAAGGGTAAATTTGCAATGGATTAAAATGGGACATGAGGAGTCATAATCAAAGAAGAGAGTATGCTAAAATAGAAATAACAAAAGTTGATTTCAAATATTAAAGTGATTGAGGACCTATTTGCAATTAAAGGAAAGATGAGAGTATAAAAGGGAGATGAGACAAACAAATGTCTCATTTGGTCTCATTTTTCCTAGGGCAAACCGTGGAGAAGAGAGGAAATAAGAGGAAGAAGAGGAAGAAGAGTGGAAGGAAGAGGAAGAAGAAGAAGGAGAAGGAAGGGAAGAATTTCAGGTATGTTTTGGTATGAATTCTAGTGTTTTTCCATGGAGATTAGTTCCTCCTTTTCTAGGGTTCAATTAGGAGACCACCCAAACCCTAGATTTGTTGAAGTCATGTGGGTAAAACCCTAATTGGTATGTAATAAACATGGAATCCTTCTATTTATATGGTTTGGTAGGAATTTGTGGACTTTGGGTTGAATTCTTAGGATTTTCACCTAGGGTTTTGTTGTATGAAGTTCCAAACCACCAATACAAGTGTTATGGTGTGGTTTTGGATAAATTCCATGTTGGTTTTTGAGGTATTATGGAATGGAGAAGTTGTATGAAGAAATTGGTACCAAAAGAGGGCAAAAAGTAGCATTTCTAGGCAAAACCACGAGGTGGTACTAGTACCAAAACAGGGTGGTACCGGTACCACCATACAGAACCCATTTGGTACCGGTACCAAGACAAGTGGTACCGGTACCACCATACAGAATGTGTTTGGTACCGGTACCAAACATAGTGGTACCGGTACCACAGTGTCCAAAAGCCCAGATTTTTGTAGTTTCGCATAGTTAAGCCCAAATTCATATACCGATAGTATAGTAACCTTAATAAATGATTAAGAGATGTTCAAAGAAGAATGAAACTCAATGAAGCACTTAGTACGCGAGCTTCGCCTCGCGATATTCGATGAGTGTGAATAAGTCTTAGTTACTAAAAGTGACTTGCACATGGAAGTACGCTAAGATTATCACGATTACTCGAGGCGATTAATGTTTCACATTATTCGTTTAGTGTATAGGCTAAAAGCAAAGCGGGGAAGTTGTGGAGTCGTGCTCAAGTTTTGGTAAACAAAAGATGAGTGTTCTAAACCTATTTTCAAATACTAGTGTCACTATAAGAAAAGGCCTATCTTAAGCAGTTTACTAACTCTCCTTCGTATGTTATATGTCATCATAACTTCCTAGTCTTATATGTCATCTGTGCGATGTCAAGGTAGGTGTATCAGCAACCTTGACATATATAAAATGTTAATGAATGTGTTTTTCTATTAATCAATATAACTTCTCTACCGCTCATAATATGTCAAGGTTTGTGTTCAAATAAATCATGGTTTCTTTAAAGATATGTCAAGGTAAGGATCTTCCACCATAGATTATAAATTGGAATTAGAAACATATGTCATGATAGCCTTTGAAAAATTTTAAAATAAGCTTTTAATGTTGCTATGAAGAAGTATATATGATGCAAAATAACTTGTTGACATATGAAAAATTGGTGCTTAATTTAAACACTTATTACAAAATATACCTTGTTTTCATAACTAAGACTTTATCTTGTTAACCACAATGCACCATATAAATATGCATGTAGCTAGCTATTAAAAACACATGTACATATATTGTGTTAATTTGAATTAAGTTGTCATCTGTTTCAATATACAAACAAAATAATATATTCAAAAGAGAAGCTAAAGCAACTTTACTTAGAATAAAAGATACCAAAAGATAATGTAAATCAAGTTCATTTATAGTACATACATCAAAAATAAAAACTCTTAGAACGAATAGTTAAATTATACAACCAAAATATTAATAACCCATGTATGTATATACATCACTAAATGTCTCTATGCACAACAAACCATCTTGAGTCTTTCACTAACATTTTTGTAGCCAAAAAAATAAATAAACAAATGACACTAATTAATTATTAGTTGAAGATGAAATCCATGTAATAAAATCTTATTAACTACACAAACTTTAATCTTACCAAAATAACAACTGTACAACCAAAAAATATTAGTAACACATTCGTATATACATCTTGAAATCTCTGTAAACAATACCATCTTGAGTCTTTCATTAACCGATACCTATACCAAATAAAATGAAATAAAAAATGATATTAACTAATTATTGGTATAAGATGAAACTCATGTAATGAGAGCTTTAAGAACTATACAAACTTTAATCTTGCAAAATAACAATTAGACAACCAAAAATATTAATAAGCGAGATGTATATACATCTTCAATTCCCTCTTTGCAAAAACCATATGAGTCTTTCACTAGTTGGGGGAAACCTATACCAAATAATACAAAGAAATAAAAAAACAAACTAATTATCAATTCAAGATGAAATTCATCTAATTATTCTCGATAACTATATAAAACTTTCATCTTGCAAAACAACTTCTTGGGCGATAAATATTAATATTCAGATATCAGAGAATCTTGAAATCTGTTATCAAAAACCATCTTGAAGTATTTCACCATCACGAAACTTGTACAAAATAAAATAAGTAAATATTAACTAATTATTGGTTCACGATAGAAATCCGTATGAAACCTTAAATCCATCTAATGAGAGCCTTAGTAAGTACCTGAAACTTTTATCTTACCAAAATAACTACACTACCAAAAAATATAACTTCGATGCATATACATGTTAGAAATGTCACCATGGAAAGATTTTTGAGCCTTTTACTGATACGTAACTGTAACAAAATACATAAATAAATGATAATAATTAAATATTGAAAGAAATCTTAGTAACTACAAAAACTTTCATCATGCAAATAAAACCTATACAAAAAAAAAAATCCATACCCATTGCTTTATATAATTTTTGAAGTATATAAAATAGAAATACTGAATGCAAAATTAGTATATTTTTGTTGAAGCGAAGTGTTGACAAAATCTACCCGCTCTGATCTTAATAAATTTATTTCTTGCTGAGTATAGATCTTTTTTCCATTGCGACATATTATTAATAAAAAAATGTTAATATAACAACATATTCATATATAAAACTTTACATATTACTTAAGAAATATTATAGTTGAGTTCATACCTTCTTGGAAGTAGGCTCGAATAAAAATGATCTCATTCATATAACCCCATCACATAATATACAATGAACCCTCCGTTGTCTAGGACTCTACATGGAGCTCATGTATAGTGAAAATGTATACATATATAATGTGATAAAACTTCCATGAACCTAAATATTTGCAATAAAACGAGTAAAATCGATATTTATTCAACTAAAGTAATTCCAAATTTAATAGAAAAAAAAATATAGCATTAATTTAAAACACACCGAAGTAGATTTATTAAGGAGAGATTGAAGAAAATGGTGATATTTATCTTGCACACTCAACACATATCGATTAAGGTCTTTCTTGTAAGCTTTCTTTTTGCTGAGAAGAATAAATTCGAAATACCCTACCAATGAAATTTAAGAAAAATTAAGATACATTTCAGCAAGATACTTAATCTAAGCCAAATATAAAAGGAAGATACATACATGTTAATTACTTCTTGAAAGTCTTTAGTTGGCTTATCTTGCAAGGAGTCGAAGTAAAACATGGTCATTGTTTCAATTTTATAACCGCCAACACCCAATGAAAACTAGAGGATAATAAACACAAATTAAAAGATCGTGAGAAGTAATTTGATAATAAAACATGAATAATGAAAATGTTATGTCATTATCTAAGACAATTACCTTGGGTTGTTTAGGACAAAAATATACTCAGCTTTGCTTGAATTTATCAATCTCTCAGCAATGTATCGAGCTCTATTTTCCAACTTTGGTTTTGTTGTTCCAGCTTTAGAAACTATTCCTGGATTCACAAATATCAACTTTAAACTCATTGTATCTCTTATTTCTTGATACAAGTACCTAAGAAAAATTGAAATATATAAGAGATATTAGTACCATAAAATATAACTTGAACTCAATGCACATGTAAGAAATCCCACCATATGTAGAAACAAATACAGTTTGATGAAACCTCTGTCTCCGATATGATATACTCCATATCTTCCACCAAAAGAAATGTGAAAAATTCCATACCAAAGCAGAGATCTCTTTTGAGGTGTACTTTTGGGTGCAGTACATCTTTCAAAAGCTTGCTAAGCTGTTTTAGCAAACAGTTGAATATCCTTTGGATTTTCTTTCTTTAAGTTGTTCAATAGGTTTCTCTGCAGTATCTTTGTTGCTTTCTTCTTAACTTCTCATTTTCTTGATACATAGTCGATAATTAGAACATTATTGCATTAGTAAAATGGCTCTATAAAACAAATTAACAATGAAAATTACATGATATACCTCTTGCCCTCCTTCATAAGGTATCCACCAAAAGCTCGTAGGCCATAATACCTCGTGCTTGACTCCTTCCTCCATTTAGAGACATTTGGAAGTGGAAAGCGGTAGAAAGACATTAGGTTGAACGAGGGATGAAGGATGGTGACTTTGTGATTCGGACCATAATTTGCTTGAGAACATATGTTGCATATGCAACAATATTTTCTCTAGTCTCTATAGCTATGTCACATTTTTTAACCTTATGAAAATTAAAAAATATGTCACTACATTTGGTATACAAATATGAATATCCACAAAAAAAAAACTATACATTAATGGTAGTAATGGAACTAAGTCAAACATATATATACCTTGTCAATTGGATGTTGGAGTGTTTTTGTAACCTTCATCTCAACTCCAGGTTGTGTCATTCGATGTTCTTCATGAATTAGCAATTGTTGTCGGATATTTGTGCTGCTCATTTCAGAATGGGGTGTGGGAGGGCGTTGTTGAACCCTCGATGAGTGGTGTTCAATATCCACGTTGCTTACTTGTGCTTTAAAAGCTTCCTCTCGCTGACTAAGCATTTTTTCACGCTCCTCTAATTCTTTCTCCCTTTCTTGCAATATCATTTCTCTTTCATCCATTTCAACAACTTTTGATGACTTAGGAACATCAAAATATGCATTACGGTCGCGGTCCCTTTGCACTCTACGGGATGCTCAAAGTGTTCCTAAAGCTTGTGTAAGTATATCATTTGGACCACTGAGTAGGAATACCAAGCTTCTTGGCATTAGCAGTCAACTCATCCTACAAAACAACATAACAAGTTAGCTTGAATATCATATTTATAAGCTTTAGAACCTTAAACAGACATCATTTAAAGGTTTTGATAACTAACAATTTTATGAACAACATGTTGGGTTTCAACATCATATTTGCCTTCCTTCTCTCTAGCCAACTTCCACAATTCCCATCTAGGCACGAGCTTCCTAGAACCACGTTTTTTTCATATTACCCTGATATAATGATTTGATAAGTGTAATTGTTGCTTAGATATAATAATAAAACAAATCATTTCTATTGTCAAGATTATATAATATCAATCAAATATAAATGATATTTGTTTTTTTAATTCTATAAAACATAATAGATATATTTTTTAGTTTTATACTTGCTTTAATTTTTTTATTAAACAACTACATCCATTTACCAACAATTTCAGCATATCCCATTAACAATAAAAAAATTCTCTATCACATTACACAATCATTATATATTATAACTACAATATTAAATTTTCTCCTACTAAGCCAAGAATATGATAAAAAATGTATAAATGAAAACAAGTGTGACTTACCACTTCTTGCTCAAAGTTTTCATAACCTTTTCATCTTAAGTCGATGGGAATATGTGTTCAAGACCTCTTTCGTTTTTGGTTTCTAGCTTCTTTGAAATTGCTTTGTGACCTATCCATAACCAATTTTCTCCATATTTCAGTCTCAATATAGTTGTAACAAGATGGGGGCTCTTTAAGGTGTTCAGGGTCATCCTTATAAGGCATGATATAGTCTTTTGTGAGATGGTGCTTGAATGACCTGAACTTTCTGCCTATTGATGCAATAGTATTATTCTTGCTATCTTCAGCAACCTTGAACGCATTCTGCAAATGCAATTAGTTATTGGTATGAATGCATGTAATGAATTGCACAAGATGTAGGAAGATAATTTAAAATAATTATTTCATGCACAGATGATATCCCATAACTTTTCTTTCAACTCATTTTGGCACTAGCCGCCAATCGAATGATCTCTTGGAACCATGGTCCTTGCAAGGACACCTAAGTAGGAAACCAATTGTATAGATCCATCACCAATTTCTATACCATCATCATTATAATCAATATTAATCTTAACCCCTTTACTTTTATTCTTTGTAATATTTGGTGTCATGGTTGATCCTCTAAACTTTTTTTGTTTTTCTTCTTTCTGTATCGCATCCTCCTACATGAAAAGTAAAGCACAAAATATGAACCACCCTTTATAAGTTAATTGTAAAAATTAGAATAGGATATTGTAGCAATTACCTTTTGTTTTTTTTTCCTTCGTGCTCCCATTTGTCACAATTGTAGACGCTTTTCGTGTACTGAATGGCTAAAAAGGTATGCTAAGACAACAACATTTTAACATTGATAAATAATGATAATTTTGAAGTAATGAAAATATGCATAAAAAATTCATTATAATACATAAATAAGTACAATTGCAAAGGTTGAATATTTTACAAAACTTGCATTCTCTACTTGGTTGCCATGTTCAAATTATCACACACTAATACAATAATTTAAGAATATTCAATCAACTGTGAGGTTAGATTGTGTCAACGTGTGTTATTTCTAACTTCTATGTCATTATTATAACAATGTTTTTTATTTGGAAATTGTGTCATACATAGTTTTGCAAGTCCTAATAAATATTGCTTGTCTTATGTTTATCATTATTTTTATTGCTCTTATAAATTCCAATCAACTTATAGACATCGATTAACTTTTAATTAATTTTATGATAACATAAACATTGAATATGAGAATGATCAAGCATAATCATGCAATATTGGTTGTATGAAGCATAACTTTTAGATTACCTTGCACCATTTTAATTCAATATGTAGAAACTTATACAAATAACTTAAATGGGAAGTGTTGTTTATTATCCTTCCACCTTATATCGCATGATTAACTTTCACTATAAGGAGGATTGTCTAAAAAAAAAATTAAGTCATTAAGTCGATAGCTTCATTCTTTACACTGCATAATCTAAAACTAAAGTTATGATGTCAATGTATAAGCAACACTTATTTAACTATATCAATTAAGCTAGAAAATAAGTTTAGACAATTAAAGAGACATCAAATACATGTCTGATTACATTTTTGATTTACAAATGGCAATGCATGTAATAGAAAAATAAAGCTAACAGAATAAAATAATAAAACCATAATATCAATTACCATATCATTATATGTGCGATAATTTAGCAATACAATACACTTAGTAATCAATTAGTAGTAACTAAAGGTAGTACAAAAAAATAAAACATGCGTAATATGATTAATGTTCAATCCAAATCCCCTCACAATCAGTTCTCATACAAATTTCAATTGAGTCTTCAACTTCATCGGAGGACTCAATATTAGGCATTGCATTCACAAAAGGGTGATGTTCCCGCCTGGTGTTTGTGAAGTCGCCCATCACCTCTATGTCGAAAAGTCCTTTCTTGGCCTTGAAGAACAAACCATCTTGGATCAACTTGGTCTTCTACATAAAATACTTGTTGAGCTTGAGATGCCAAAAGGAATAAAAGGATACGGATTTATGTGTCTATCTTCTTATTAGATCAGCTAATGTAAAACCAAGCTCATCAACTTTGACATAGCTCTTATTATCTTCAATCACACTTAAAACAACAAATCTTGAACATATTATAATCAAGGTCCATATCTCTTTTCTGACCCATAAAAACACATCTCACGAAGCACGAGTTCTTATCTTTGGCACTTGCAATTTGCATAGTTGATGCCACAATACTAACACCACTATTTTGGTTTACTCGTGTCTCGTCACGATCCTTGGTATGGTAATGACAACCATTAATGATATAACCAGGATAAGTAAGAACTTGTTGTCTTGGTCCTTGTGCAAGCCACTTAAGATCCTCTTCAATAGGTTCTCCTTTGCTTATTTCATCAGCAACCTACAAGGTTCATCCATAATATATAAATGAATGTAGAATGAGTGAAAAGTATTTGACTCTAAGTGGGTGATGCACTTTGAGTTTCATACCTTTTTCGAAACCCGATAGCAAATGTGCGCACATGTTCATCCTCTAGCCATAACCCTTTTTAGATTGGCGAGATACTTTGCCTAAATATTTTATGTATGATCACTATCAAGTAAAATAAGCGAGTCATGTTGCGAATCCGCAGAAGGTAAGTAACAAAGTCACATGTTCAAGAACCGACACTTATGATATAAGGTTGCATAATGGTCGTATTTTGCAGAACATAATGATGTGCTTGCTCCACCAAGTTATACTCATTAATAGTCATTACACGGCCTACAGGTAAAGGTTTCCCATATTTCCATTCATCTTTCATACTAGAAGGAATCCCAATCGCATCTATACCTGACAAATACTCCGTGCAAAACTCTAAAGCTTCTTGACAATATAACACTCGTGATGCACCATACGGATGATTCACGATTTGAACCATAACCCTTTAGAACTTTCATATATCTTTCAAATGGGGTACATCCATCTCATGTACCTTTGGTCCACATAGTCTTACCTCTTCTTTTACTAAATGCCTTTATTAAATGAAGCATGATATCAAAAATGGAAGGTGGGAAATACTTCTCAATTAAGCACAAAGTGACTACTATGTCTTGCTGCAAATCATTCAATTTTGACACATCCACTACCTTGGCACAAAGTGCATTAAAAAAGAAGCATAATCTCGTAATGGCATATCTGACATGCTTAGGTAACACTGATCTAATTGCTACTGGCAATAGTTGTTGCATAAGTGCATGATAATCATGGGACTTAAGACCATGGAGCTTTAGCTCTTCCACCGACACAAGGTTCCCAAAGTTTGAACAATAACCTTCAGGAACCTTCAAATTAGCTAAACTTTCCAATAATGCCTTTTTTCCATTCTACTTAGTGTATAACATGCGGGAGATAGTTAAACCCGACCCAACTTTTGGTGCCTAATTCGCCTTAAGCCCATTTTCAATAAGATCAAGTCAAGAATTGAGTCCATCCTTTGTTTTACACGGAATGTGCAAGCAAAGTTCAACAATGCTCTCACATACATTCTTTTAATATACATGACATCCAAGTTGTGCTTGAACATACAAATATCTCTCCAGTGAGCTTAAAAGATGAACTTTTTCCAGCAACTTGTAGGATTAACAATTGATTTCCCTCGTTTATTCTTTTTCTTGCCCCATGAGTTATGAATCATATCAACTTTTCTTAGTATTTCTTCTCCAGTAAGTTGTGTTGGAGGTAAGTTAAACTCTTGTTCACCATTAAAGGCCTTCTTTTGCTTTCTAAATGGATGGTTCAATGGAAGAAATCTTTGATGGCCAGTATACGAGTTTTTATTCCCATGCTTTAACCTATGTGAATATGTTTCTTCACCGCATATTGGACAAGCATAATATCCCTTAATAGTGCATCGGATAAGTTGCCATAAGCGGGGAAATCATTGGTGTCCCATAACAAAATAGCCTTTAATGTGAAAATTACCGCTTATGTGCATCATATGTTTCCACCCCCCTATCTCCCATAAAGTTTCAAATCATCTGCTAATGGTGCCAAATAAATGTCAATGTCATTACCGGGTTAGTAAATTGGTCCACGATATTATTAACAAAGATAACATCATAATTTCCTTTTCATCGCATGTGAGGAGGAAGGTTATACGTGATAGTGATGATAGGCCAGCAACTATACCTACTAGTCATAGAGCTATGTGGATTGATACCATCTCTTTGAAATATGGCAAGTCTAAGGTTTCTCAAATAAGCAAATTGGCCACATTTGGTTCACTAATTGCCAAGTAAGGAGAGTCGGCCCGGGTGTCGAAGTTTACCATCATTTTCTCTTTCTTGTGCATGCCATTTTAGGTCATTAGGCACATTTTAAGGTGAAACATCCTCCCCCAAACCCTAGGGATGAGTGGGAAATACCACAATACCCAGCACAGGAACTCCCTTAGTGTTTCTACTTTACCTTGTTTACCTTCCACCTTGACATTCCACAAGTAGGACATGAAGATGCATCCCTCAACTCATTCCTATAAAGCATGCAATCATTTGGACATGCATGTATCTTCTCGTATTCCATTCCTAATGCATTCAAGGTTTTTTTAGCCTCGTACATGGATAAGGGCATCTCATTGTTCACGGGCAACATATCCCCTAACAATTGGAGTAAATCTGAAAAGCTTTTATCTGACCACCCATATTTTGCTTTCAAGTTGTACAATTTAACTAATGCGAGAAAGCATTTATTACTTTAAACAATTAGGGTACAAAGGTTTTGACATCTTCAATAATTTTTAAATGACATTGGATCATTCATGCACTCATCTTGTGCGGCGTGAACCATTTCTAATGTACTAGCAACATCACCATAATCTAATGTATCATAACCTTGTGCCATTGCAGTTGATTGTCCACTACTAGGACCTGCTTCTCTATGCCAATACCATGTACGATAACTCTGATCAATACCATTGAAAAACATGTGTTCTCGAATCTTGTTAGGTGTATGATGCATTAAGTTTCCACATCTCATACATGGACAACGGATGACACTTGGATTTTGACAATGTTGTAATGCAAAATTAATGAAGTATTCAACTCCTTCTTCATACTCCCTTGACCTTCTATCTTTTAACATCCAACCTCTATCCATGCTATCATTAATAAACAAAATAAAAATACATTAAACCATGATAAAGTTTTATGTTTGAAAAAAGGGTGTTATTTTAATAGTGATTTAAAGTGTTAATGCTATATTGTAGGCGACAGTGATCCATCATGCCAAATAGTCATGTTCTCAACAGGTTAAATATCACAATATGATACTTCATTTTCTAAAACTATGAATACAATAATTAATCTACTGATCATGTACTTATAATACTATTGTGAGGTTGTTATATGACTCATGGTTAATATACAGTAACATTGGACAATGTGCAGACTTTAATAATTTATAGTCTACCCTAATTAATCAATAAAATGCAAATATATCATTAAGATGAAACCTGTGTATAGGTTAATTAACTAATGCTATAAGCGACTTGCTTTATTACTTGTGTCGTTGACTTTTTTCTTTTAATTGAGATTTTGTAGGTGAACTAGAAACTGTTTATTAAAATAAACTTAATATACAAATTAAATGGCTATTGTTGAAATACACTAGATAAGCATTTGAACTAAAAATAATAATTAACTACTGGTTGTAGCGAGATTGAATGGGTGAATTATGGACTTATATTGTTATAAGTGAAATATGCAAATTAAATGGCTATTGCTAAAGTATATCAAATAAGCATTTGGACTTAAAAATAAATAAATAAAGTAGCAGTATATTATCCATGAAAAGAAAAGAAACTAACTCAAAAACTCAAGAATATATGAAGATGAAGCATAAGACAAAAAATCTGGAGAATATCGGATAAAAAAGAATTATTTTTATTCTTTAAAAACAATTTGAAAAATTAAGCATAAGAAAACAGGGCAAAGTGGTTCCAAATAACCGAGTAATGGATTCTCTTATGGAGGTGAAGTCGAGAGGCTAGAATGATAAGCTTTGTTAAGTGATGAGAGGCTGCCAATATCCTTGGGAAAGTTGCCACACCAGAACAATATGTAATCCTAAGAGAGTTTCTAGTGCGGAAACATGCTAAGATAGTTTCTACAGTGGAAACATGTTGAAGCCCTCTTAGAAAAGTGTTATGATATCTTCTTTTTTTAAAACAAAAATAAAAAATAAAAAATTCCTGTTATCAAAATTTAATCACCAAAGCCTTAAAAACATTTATGATTCACGACCTTTTAGAATTTTTAATATTCAAATCCATAATTAAAAATAACATTGCAATGAAATGCAGTAGAAATTTAGAGGAAATGTGTGGGTTATTTAAGAATAATACGATAGTATTCTAAGTTAAAGTTTGTTCTATGATAAATATTATCAAAACTCAAAAAATAATACTAAAGAAATAGTGAGTAAATAAATAACTTGTTAATTTAACTACATTATATATCAAAAAAAGATTACATGTACTGTAATTATAAATATTAGGAAATGAATACATAAATAATTCCAATATCAAGCACAAACAGTATGTGCCAAATTGACACCTTGTTCTCAATAACATTAAGTGTGTCCATAGAGGAAAGAAAAATAAAATGTCCTACTACCAATAATTTATAAATTTACAAACGGGACAAATCATGTACTACATCACCATACTAAATATTTTATTATTGATTTTGTTTCAATTCATTTTAAAATTAAGTTGTCCCGACATTAGGTAGTAAAAATATGAAATTTCATTACTAAAATATATCATTATATTATGCATACTACATGGCTATTGCTAAAGTACAACAAATAATCATGTGGATTAAAAAAACAAAAATTACACAAAAGACCAATAGCAGTATATCATCCATGAAAAGGAAATAAACGACTCAAGAATATGAAGATCATGGAAATTTATGACATATAGTGTTTGATTTCTATAATATGATATTTTGGACGTCGAAGCATAGAGTGTATAAAATAAGATATTCTAGAAAAAAAAAGTAATAAATCAAATATATTCCCAACTTATCATTTCAGATGCAATAATATATATATATATATATATATATGGTCCCAATTTAATAATTTATATATAGGTTGTAATTAATCAACCATGTGGCCTTTTAAAAAATATCACACCAAGCCTAATGTAGGTCATTTCGGATCATGAAAATAAAAATAAAAAGAATTAAGGAGGAAACGATTTAAATCATAAACAAAAATAAATCAATTATGTTGTGACTAACACGAAAGTATTCCTTAAATCGATGATGTTTAGGCCTCTAAATCTCTACGTATTCTGAGAAGATATGAAGTTGATGATAAATCTGCCATGGAATTGATGCAGCAAACAGTCAAATGAAGTGAATCTAAAGATGTGTAGGTGGTGAATTACTAAAGTTTATGATAAAGACCTGATGAAGTTGACAAATAGGATCATCTGATGGCTATGTTGAAATCTTCTTCAACCAACTGGATGCAGTGCAGGATTGTTCGTGGTCTCCTCTAGTTATCGGAGAAGTGATGCTAGGATGCGCGAAGTAGGAAGATAATTCAGATGGCGAATCAGGTGTCTTGTTCTTTGCCCAGTGCACCGTGAATCAATGGAGAAACTCTTATCCAATATATGAGGGCACGTCTGTGGAGATTCCTCTCACTGTTGGTGCAAATGCAAATTCCTTAATAATTTCCTAAATATACGATGAATAACTATAGTCAAGATCGCCGCAAGTCTTTAATGGCGGTGCTGAAGATGGAGATTCCTCAATAGTCCCTTCAATCTGGAACAAACAATCTTTCAGGTTCGGTGGTCGCTGTTCTCACTACCTTGCAAGAAGCCTCACGGAAATCGCCTAAATCAAAGTCTCTCAAATTTGTTGAACCTTTTTCTCAAAAATCCAAGATCTTCTGAGCTTCGATTGGCCAACAAATCAATATCGGTGATGAACTGCAACCATTTCGATATCTTTGATGTCAGGAACAACAAGCTCTAATGTCGTTGATGAACTGCAGCTAGCAATGCCTATCTTCGGAAATGGGGTGACAGCAAGTTGCAAATCACCGGTGGTGAATTTGCAACAAAAGGGTGCTATCTGGCGCTCCTGGCAGCGGATAGTCATGATCTTCCCCATTGTAATTGCTTTTGTTAACATTTACATTTGGTTGATGGAAAGCTTGATGAAAGTTTCCAAAGAAAATGATGTTTTGTCACTATCCCATTTCCCTCCAACTGAAGTCCTAAAAAGTCATGGTAAAAGAAAATGTTGTTTTGTCAATACCCCATTTCCAAGTCATGGTAAAAGAAAATATTGTTTTGTCAATATCCCATTTCCCTCCAACCGAAGTCCTAAAAAGTCATGGTAATGATGCTCACAGAAAGAAAGTCATCCTAATGATATCTCTAGAAAATCATCTTTAGAGTCCTCCTAGCTTAAGCTCATCCAAAAGCTAAAAACATTTCATCATCCTCCTTTGTCGGATGCATCAGGCGCGACAACCTAGAGATTCCACACGGCTATATCATGTTTGTCCTCGATGTGGCATGCCTAAATCTCCCCCTCTGTGTATGGAATACCCTATAACGCCATCCTCCTACTACCTTACTAGGTGTCCCTTCCACCCGCCAAAATTCTCTCGCCTTTCGGACCTCCCAAGCTGCTCATGATGCTCCAAAATAAAAATGTATTCAAAATAATTAATATAATAGATAATATTAATGAAACTCAAAATATACAAGATAATTGAACTTATTTGAAAAATAATATTTGTTTTCAATTTTTTAGTATTTTTTATTTTTAGTAAATATAATAAAAAATTTACTTTATTTTTGTATAAAAATTAATGATAGCAAAATTAATATTTACCAAATATATAAGATTTATATTTAAAAATCTAAGCTAAAGTGTTATTTTATTTTAAAAGAAAATTTTCAAAAGAAAATTTTAATTTATAATTAAAATGTTTTCATATATAATAAATTTCCTATATTATTTAAAACAAATAATATGTAATTTCTAATTTATTCTTTTAAGTTGAAAATATTATTGATTTAATTACAACGAGGACTTTGAAAATTCTATTCAAGCTGTTTCCTTTTTTCCCCTCGAGTAATTTCACTATTTATATACAGAATTATCAATAAAATAAATTGATTTTAAATTTCAAGTAATTATTTGAATAACAAAGCCTCACAAAATCCTAATTAATTAGGTCATACATAAGCTAATAATAAAATATGTTTGTTTATTAAATAATAAACAATAAATTGAATTAAGTATAATTATATTCATTATGATTAATTAATTTACAAAATTAATCATGTACTTTTATTTGATGTCCATATTTTTTATTGGTAGTATTAATATGAAAGATTTTTTTTTTTTTTTTTTTGGCTTTAAAAGTTAGAGCAACTCCACCAGTCAGCCAAAACCGGGAGCAAAAGCCATATTTAGATGCTTTTGGCAAAAAATCCAGCTCCAGCAGTGGAGCAAAAGCTGGAGCAAAAATTTGGCTATGAACAGTTATCGACCAAATTTGGGTAGTATAGGCGATCAACTGTTTATAAGCCAAATTTGAAAACCCATTGCTTTACCCTCATGTTATAAGCAGATTTGGAAGCAAGCGCAAACAAGTGACCCCAGCGAACGAAAAGCAAAAAGAATTACAAATAACGATTCCCGCACGATCAAATATTTTGTGAAACGAGAGATTCAAACAAAACTGAACCATTTTGAACTCCCAACGGATACAAAAATCTCAATAAATAGCAAAAAAAACCCAACATTTCATACATCAATATTGCGGTTGAGGAAAGCGAGCTATCTGGCGAACAAAAAGAAGGAAGAGCTTCGGCGGGACATCCAACCTCTCACGTCGTCATCGCCGTTGGCAAGCGAAGTCGTAGTTCGTGATGCATTTCAATCCAAATCCGCATACCGTCGTAAATGCATGCATCTCAGATTCATAGCGAGTCTTGATCACAGAGGTTACATCTTCGCTTCCACGCCCCTCGTTTTCGTTTTGGGTATTTGAAATGAAAAAATAAAAATACTTTAAATCATATTTTTTGTAAATACTTTAAAATACAAATTAAAAATAAACATTTTTACTTAATATGAATTAATTTATTTTATTAGCCTACAAATATTTTTATTAACTTCTAATTATTTTCAAAAAATAATATTATAAATAAAATATTATTAATAAATGAAAAAAAACCATAAATCATAATTTTTGTGAATAATTTAAAATACAAATTTAAAATAAAATGTTTTACTTGATATAAATTAATTTATTTTATTAGCCTCTGAACATTTTAATTAACTTCTAATTATTTTAAAAAATAATATTATAAATAAAATATTATTAATAAATGAAAAACCATAAATCATATTTTTGTTAATAATTTAAAATACAAATTTAAAATAAAATGTTTTATGATATGAATTATTTTATTTTATTAGCCTATAAATATTTTTCATTAACTTCTAATTATTTTCAATTCTTAAACCATAAATAAAATTGATAATTTCTTTTCCACCTTAGCATACCCGATACTTAATTTAAGTTTGATTTTGTGGCTTGAGAAAATGGCATACTCCTCGATATGGGCTAGGCGGGGCAAATCTTTCTTAACTGAGGAAGACGTGCCACTGTGCATATCTTGGTTAACCATAACCCAAGATCCGGTGATCGGTATTGGGCAACCAATGTCAAAGTTTTGGGATCGAGTGATGGCCAAGTTTTTGGAGACCAATGTTGGAGTTGACCCACCACGGACTTTATATTACCTGCAAAATCGATGGGATAAAATCAGAGCATTATTGTACAAAATGGCGTGGGATACTCGCCGCAGGATGTTCGCAAATAGGCGCAAAGTGGGCTTGAACATCTGCAAGCGGTCGGTTATCTATTGTTATAATTTTGTATAACAATTATTTATACCATAATTTTATTTATATCTAATTTTATTTTTCTTGACGTGTCGCAGAGCTATGAATATGTTCCAAGCAGAAGTTAGGAGTCCGTGGATTTATGATCATTGTTGGGAGGTGCTTAAATACTGTGATAAGTGGATGATTATACCGCAAAGCAACCCTAGGCCCCGCTCCCCTGTTTATGAGGGAACTCATGAAACACCTGTATCTCTTGACTCGGATCAAGATCCATATAGCAATGCAACAGTTAGCTCTCCAAGGAAGAGACCCCCGGGAAGGAAAGCAGCTAAAGAAAGCAGACAGAAAAGTAAGGCGAGTCCAACAGATACTAGTAATTCTATTTCGAATACGGTCGCCGAATTATCGGGTGAGAGTGAAAAGAAAGAATTTTTTATGAGGAAGCCAGCGGTGCGAAGGCAAGCACGGAGGAGGGTGTGCAACTAGACATTGCTAAACGTGCTGAAGATAGGATGCAAAAGGAGTAAGATAGGTTGCAGATGATCGCCGATGATGCCATTATGGAAAAAGACATATCACATATGACAGTTGAACAGAAACACTGTATCGTCGTAAAGAATGCGGTTATGACAAAAGCGATGAAAAATGCAAATGTAGCTCAGCTTTAATGTATAAACTTAGTTACTAGTTGTTTATTTTGATGTAATTTCAATTTTTTGTCTACTTACTTAAAATAAATATTCAAATCATCTAACAAATTTTAGTAGTAAAAAATGATTAAAATATGCAACTTCTTGAATTTTCATTAAAAAACATAACATAACATAGCCAGAGCAAAACATAATAATAATAAAATAAGGAAAAATCCTTTCGATAACGCCTTGTCAGGTGTAGCGTCCACGGATGTATTACCCAATGATGTAAGTGGCGGAGGGCATAGTGGGTGTTCGAATCTCGAATGGCACGGTTGGTAGCCATAAATTGTTGAAGGGTCTCGGGCCTCGTGAGACTTCAACTGGGCCATCGGTTCCTAATGAGTCATAGTCGTAATTGCGGAAGCTATTACCTTGAAGCTCATTGTCATCAACTCGCTCATCCTCGATTATCATATTTGTGTAAAATAATACCGCTTTAATGATAAGTGAGTCTTCATGATGCGAGAATCAATAGATCCTTGAATGATAGCAAGCGAGCTTGAAGCACCCCCGAATGCTCGCTCGCATCGCTGGTAACTCTCATGTTTTTGTAAAGAATTCGTAGGCGACTCTTGAGATGCGAAATTGATTGGGCGATTGTTGCCCGATTTGGATATGTCTGATCTGCGAGATAGTATCCCGTATTGTAATGGTTGCCCATTATGGTATAATTTCTTCGAAGGGCCACATCCTTCGCCCAAGTTAGCAAGCAGTTGGGCGTCAGTACGTAATATCATTGTTAGACGGGCATGCGAAAAGCATGCCGTATCCGCCGTCGTAGGAGCGGCGGCGAGCCGCAATGGTCGGTCGGTGGACATGGCGATGTACATTAAAGTGATATCTTTGTTGGGCGGTTTTCCGCGCCCGGTGCATACGGTCAGGCGCTGACATTCCGGGGAAAGCGCGTTGATTAGCTTCCCGTAGCGACTAGAATGTCGGTAGCGTTTGGGGATCACGAGATATTCGGGCCAAAATTTCTACCACCCTTGGCGAGTCGTTTGACACACTTTCGATGGTTGTGGTCTCTCCAGATTGACATACTCATCGGGATTAGTCGCTGACCATACGCGTATCTGACATGCGAAGTGCGGCCGTCGTTTTGTTCACGGAGATAAACCTAATGTGTTGGCAGCATTTCTTCTTTGCACGAAATACTGATTGTGCTGTTGGAGCGTATGTAAAATTCGAAGAAACAGAGGCCGACTTAAACGAAAGCGCCTGCGAAATAATGTTTCATCGTATACTGGATTCTCAACGAAGTAATCATTTAGCAGTCGGGAATGGCCGCTAACTCGATCACGATATCGGTATTGCCTACTGATTCTATCTCCAGAGCCCGCACCTTGTGAGTTTTGTCTTTCAAACTCGATAGCTGCCGCGAACCACGTGTTTCTTTCTTCTTCGTCTGAAGAAGATGAATCATTCAAAGGCAGCAAGGATTCTGCATTATTTGTACGAGTAATTGAAAAACCTTTGATATGTAAAATTCTAAAAGACATCCTCCTCAATTTATAGATGTTTTTAGTCACGTATCGTTTGCAATGCATTAAGCGTGTTTCGTGATTTGACAAGTCAATACGATTATTATCTATAAGACTGACTTCATCGACTTTTTTAAAACCCAGTGTGATGTGACAAATTAGCGATGACACATCGAATCATCCATGCTTGGAAATGTGGCTTTTGGAAGGCCAATGTGATTTGACCATCCCGGCCCAGTGACATGTCAAATAATCAAAAACCCGATGGAACTTTATAGAACCCCAATTTGATGTGAGAAGTCAATCAGTGACATGTTAAATCACTGCAGATTTATCAGCTATTTTATAACCCGAGTATGATTTGAGAAATCAACAAAATTATTTTTCATTATTTTTATAAAGTACAAAATTTTTAAAAGTAATTAATATTTGTAACACAAAAAAGTTCAACTATTGAAATTATTAATTCAAAATATTTATATTTATTTTATTGAATTAATTAAATATTTATAGCCATTTTATTTTAATTGAATCTTTATATTTATTTTAAATTGTAATTAAATATTTATTTATCTTTTTAAATCAATTTTATAGTGTATGGAGTGATATAAATGAATGAAGGGTACATGATGTAATTATTAAGAAAGAGAAAAGGTAAGTGGAATAGATTTGGATAGATGTAACTTTGGAATGCTCAGCTGCTGGAATCTTTGGCAAAACTTTAGCCAAATCTCAAAAAGTAACTTTTTGGAGCCAAAAAAATGGCTTTGGATGCTTTTTTTTTTACTAACTGCTGGAGATGCTCTTATCATCCCCATTCATCTCCAATGGTTGTTTGGGAATGCCTTAAAAGGCTTCATTTAGCACCTTTGAACTGCAAACGCCAAATATCATTGTTAATAACAAAATTAACCCAACTTCCATTATTTAGTCTTCAAAAGCAATTAAAACAAAATGATTAGCACATAGAAATCTACAAAGTTTTGTGTTAATCAATAAGTTAAAATTTAATTCGTAATATAATTTAAATTGTAATATAAGTTATCGAAAATTTAAGTAATTTGGACCGTTATTATGCATTATATAAGCAAGACTAATTGTTTTATTATATAAATATTTTTTTTCAATAAGATAATAAATATGTCATAGTGCATATCATCATCCGAGTAAATAGTGAGTACAATGGTGACCTAGCAATAATAAAAACATTAACTAGGAGTGTCTCATTATTTAAAAACGATGATAGTTATTATATGATGTAGTAATTGATAGTTATTGAAATTTAAAAGAAGTATTCCAAAAAATTTATCCAATAACCCATAATTCAAAATTTTAAACTAAAGAAAACATCTCTAGACATCCATTTTCGAATCCACTTTATGATCTGTCTCAGTATTCAATTTACCTGCTCACCTAGAGTTTATAACCTCCTCAAATCCAAAATTTAAAAAATATATATATCGTAGGATGAAAAATAAGTTCCAGTAGAATAATCTTCTCAAACACAAATAAGGTTTACCACCCATAAAAACAGGTAAGTTAGAATTTGTAAAATAACATAATATCATTTTGAAGTAAAATAGTGTTAGTAGATGATCTCAAGTTTACGCAATATGAATATTAAAATTTGTATCAGCATCGAATCATTCATAAAATAATATTTCATAACACAATATCTCATGTTCACAGGCTGAAGAAACAAGAACTTACATAATAAACATATCAGCCCTCAAAAATTCCAAAGCCTTCTCAAGAAAAAAAAAATACTGAGGGTCACACAGTTCAGGAATAGTGTATATTGACGCATCAGCAGTGACAAAGTTTTCCTAGGATTTGGTATACCAGCCCTCAGTCACGGTCCCTTGTAGAACAAATACTAGTTTAGAACTCCGCAAAGAACCAACCCCATTATGAGTGATAATGAAACCAAGGCTTTTATCAAGAACATATGGTTTGTGATGTACAACATATAATTTTTTCAAAAAAATTAATCATATTATCAAAAAGAGTATAAAAACATTGTAAATCTAACTTATTTAATTAAATAGGAATCAAAGCATATATAAATGCCTAACCCTCAATGAATTAGTTTGAGAAAAGAACCCCTACATTTAATCTATAAGATCATGTGATTTTGCATGTTTTATGCTCGATGTCGACGTTAATTCTTCAAGATTTAGCTTATTCTTCCTCTTTTTCTTTTCCTCAAACTCTCCAAGTCTTCTTAGGGTTGAAAAATTGGTAAAGACATTTCATATCACAGCCCTAGGGTATTTATATGACTCGATTTTGATCTAGTTAGAAGTTGACTCAGTATAATTCAATAAAATAAACTTTTATATCCTTTAAAATCTATTTTTTAATGTCCAAAAATCAGATCAATCGGACATCGGGGTAAAAAGTTACGTCTTAAATACTAAGGTACGTAGTGGTTAATCCCTTCCTACTTGAATTCTCTCCAAAATACGTTTTAACTCCGAAATACTTTCAATAAACCCCTTATCACCTCTCCCAAGATTTATTGACGTTCTTGATTCAATGGTAAACTTATTTTGCTAAAAAATTATTTAAAAATTTACTTAGCTACCCTTCTCAAACTTCAACGCCGCTGAAACTAAATTAGACTTGAAAGTTAATACGCATGAAACTCAAACTTTATAATCAATTTTGTAATAACAATTCGAGGCTCCTATTATAATTTTATTTATTTTAGGAGAATTCTTAATATAATATTATCCTTATTTAATTATAATACGGGTCTAGTAAGTAAATTGCTATATAAAGAGGTATATCCCTCCATTTATTCATTCATTCTTACAAACAATGCTACAAACCTTTTATATATGAACTCCTCTACATTAAACACAGGCATTTACTGTTGCGAGTTTTTATATTACCCGCATTAAAGATGGAAACCTCTCTTCCTACAAAGGACCCTAACTTCGAGGTGCGCTTGACAAGGTAACACCTAGCACTCTGACCATGTTCTATTTTGCAGATTCATCACCTAGCTTATAATTTTCTTTGAGATGAGTAAAGCCAGAAGTTCCAGGCCAAAAAAAGAATTAAAATTAATTTATTTCTATTATATTGTGATTATACTAAAAAGCTAAACAATTCATTGACATAATGCTTCGACTTTTAATCGTACTTTCAGTTCAAAATCATTTTAAAAACAAGTCCAATATGTTATAACTTATCAGAGAAAAGAATAATATGTTGGAATATTGAAGTAGAAATTTATTCATCATATCAAACTCCTTAAATAGAAGATTACGTCAACTAACTTGCCAATAATATAGGAACTGCCTCATAACAGTAGCAGAATAACAGTAGCAGAGAACTAAGGAACATATTAGATTACTGATACTCCTATAAAATGGTCAAGTAACTGACTCTAAAGACTAGGACAACTAAAAACAATTTTTACTTCAATAAAAAACTAAATTCCTAACACCCTCCCTTAGACTGAGTGTTCCACTGACATTCAGTTTAGAAGAGTACTTCACCGGCCCAGCCCCTCCGACAACTTGTCCCTCTTAGCTTGCTTGTTGCCGAGTAACCTTGCAGCTCCCTCCCTCAAATTAGATCATCCATGGAACAAACACCAAGTAGCCTTCGCAGCTTCACGAACACATCCAATTTGAGGGGCTTTGTGAAAATATCTGCAACCTGTTCTTCACTTCTGCAATAGATCAAATCAATAGTGCCATCATTTGCAAGATCACACAAAAAATGATACCGCACATCGACATGTTTACTTCTCCCATGCAAAATTGGATTTTTTGAAAGCTTGATTGTTGAACTATTGTCGCAATAGATCATAGTTGGGCCTTGTTGATGACTGTGTAATTCTCCAAGAAGTCTCCTCAACCAGATTGCTTGAGATGCACACGCTGCAACAGCGAAAAATTTAGCTTCAGTGGTTGACAAAGTAACGATTTGTTGCTTCTTTGATGACCAAGATACAGCCCCAAAGCCAATTATAAATGCATGGCCTGAGGTGCTTCATCTACCTTCTGGATCACCTGCGTAGTCACTGTCCATGTAGCCAAATAAACCAGAACTTTCTCCTTTCTTGTAGAATATGCCGAAGCCAATTGTCCCCTGCAAGTATCGAAAAATTCTTTTGGCAGCAAGAAAATGCATTTCTGTAGGATTTTCCATATATCTGCTGATAAAACTGACTGCGTGCATTATATCTTGTCTTGTTGTAGTTAAATACATAACTCTTTCCACAATTTGCTTGTATGGAGTTGCATCAACCTTCTTTCCTTCATGGTCTTTGGTAAGCTTTAGCCCAAGCTCAACCGGTGTGTTAGATTATTATATTATTATATTTATTTTGTAATTTCCTAGGATTATAATTTGTATTTTCCTTAGGATTGTAATTTGTATTTTTCTAGGGTTGTATAGCCTAGCCTATATAAGGCCTCCTCTTATACTTGTAATTTACAGTTTTTAATATAAAGACTCAAGTCTTTCTTCATGGTATTAGAGCAGACTCTCTGATTTTTTTTTTCCGCTGCTCTCACGATCTAGGCATTACAGCCACCGTATAGCTTCTTTTTCCGGCGAACACCACCGTTTGCCACCGTTTCCTCCTGCGCCCGTTGCCCCCTGACCTGCGCCCGTTGACTTTGCCACGTCATCCCGTTGACTTTGCCATGTCAACAGTTGATCGTTGACCGAAAATTTGACCAGATGCATTCCTACTTATTTTCGGTGTCTGATTCCGACCCTGATGCGTTTTTTCAATTCGAATTTTGATATGCCCGGGTGATGAGATTTCGTCGGAGTTAATGTTATTTTTAATTGAGATAATTTTGCCCCGAGTGGTCTCGAAGCCATGCATAGTTATCTCAAAGGCGCAGTTATGACTTTATGTATACGGTAGTAGATCTTTATTCGAACAAGTGGACAAAGCGGTCTGCCTATGCCATTGAGATTGAGGATTGGGAAAGTGCTAATCATCATATCGTCACTTGGTTTCGTAATACATCTATTTCATCCATTGTTGATGAGTTTGGCAACATTGATGTTGCGAAGAGTTTAGGACACTTATTACTGGGGTATGTTGGACCCGAGTGGTGCTGCCGTAGTTGAAATGCTGCGCGAGGAACCGGGTGAGGAGGAACCGGTGGAAGCCGTATAGACTTCCTCACGAGAATTCACACCATTAAGAAAAAGCATTTTTTGACATCCATCTGAAAGAATTGGCCATTCTGTGCATGACTTGACAATAAGAGTCATGACATAAGAAAGTTGAGCCACAGGAGCAAAAGTCTCCTCATAATCAATCCCATACTCCTGAGTAAAACCCTTGGCAACAAGGCGAGCCTTGTAGTATCAACAGTGCCATCCGATCGAGTCTTGATCTTATAAACCCATTTACAACCGATAGTAGATTTTCTAGAGGGGAGATCAACTAGATCCAATGTTCTAGTTTTATGCAGGGCATCCAACTCTTCTTTCATAGCTTGTTGTCATAAAGGGTTAGAGGAAGCCTTATGAAAGTACGAGGTTCTGGAGAGGCGAGAGAGCGAGAAAAGAAGCAATGAGAAAGTCACAAAGGTGAAGGAAGAGTAATTGCGATGGGAACCGGCGAGTGCACGTGGAGTCGGGCCCGACCCGGGATCCACGGTTGGGGCGTGTCGGTGGGCGCAGCCCAGATGATCGGGTGTGGGGGCTCATTAGATTCATGAGAAGGAACATCGAGTAATAGAAGGGAGACTCGGACAGAGAGGTGGGAGACTGCTCGGGAAAGGTCAAGGAGAGAGATCGATGGGGAATAAGGGAAACGGGGAACATGGTGGATTGGTAAAACATTTTGTGTTCCCAAAAGACCACATCTTGAGAAACACGAAGACGTTTGCTAATGGGATCATAATACCTATAACCTTTGACCTATTCATACACAAAAGAAAACAACACAAAACGAGGAAACGAGACTAAAGTTTTGTTTCTTTCACTGATCATGAAGAAGAACAAAAAGACACATCAAGACTCTAAGTAAGTCATGGAGGGAGAGTAAACAACATATCATAAGAGTTTGATTCTAAATAATGGCGAAGGACAGATTGATGGTGTAAACGGCGGTAAACGACCCCAAAACTTAGAAGAGGAATTAGTAGCGCGAGCGGCATCAAGAATATGACGAGAGTTTGTGCTTTCGACCACCTGCATTTCTTCCGAGAAGTGCACAGACGAGAGGAATGAGGAACAATATCAAATTGATGTAGAATAGATGTAAATTCATGGGCTTTATATTCTTAGGCATTATCAGATCTGAAAACTTTGATAGGTTTAGAAAACTGTGTTTCAATCATTTTGGTAAAGTCATGATATATTTGATAAAGTTCAAAACGATTTTTGAAGAGATAAATCCAAGTATATCGGGAAAAATCATCTACAAAAATAACAAAGTAATGTGACCCACCCGGAGTAGAAATGGGAGAGGGGCCCCATACATCAGAATGAATAAGAACAAAAGAAGAAAGAGCATGAAAAACATTGTTATTAAATGGTAAAGCAGTTTGTTTTCCAAATTGACAAGGCATCTGAAATCGAACTCTTATTTGAGCCAAGACCTAACAAACCCACACAGAAACTAGTTGTTTAACTCTGAGATAGATGCATGACCAAGGCGAGAATGTCATGAGAAGAAGTACTTTGTCACGGACGCGAAGCAAAGAGGCAGAGGGACGGTAAATGAAGAAAGATGAGTTCGAACTGACCTTAGGCCTTACAAGACGACCCCGGCGATCTGTCCGTGCGAGAATCTGCACAACCACACCAATAGAAGAAAATGTTAAAGAAAAACCAAGAGTTCAATGAGTTGCTGACAAAGATTATAATTGAGTTTAGGAATCGTGAAGCATTGGAAACGGTGGTGGTGTAGAGACATTACGAGATGAGAGACATGCACATAGGAGAACCATTTGCGGAGTGTATATGGTAGGGAGAGAAGTAGAAGTGTGTGAAGGTACATTAGGAGAAGAGAAGTCAAATGATTGCGATAAGCGAGTCGAAAGCCACGTGGGATATGTACGTGGTAGAGAGAAGTGTTGGATGCACTAGAAGATGGAAGATGAACTTGATTAACCATATCCTGTAGATCTGCTATAGAGAGAGATGAGGCAGGACCAGAGTTGGAATGGGAGTCCATAGTTGATAATTCAGACTGGGTCAAAGCAGTAGTGTTATGAAGAATATGCTGACGAGTGTAACAGGTTTCAACAGAATGACCTTTGTTCTTACAGAAACTGTAGATAAGAAGAGACTTCTTATTGTTATGTCGTTTGACATTATTCCCTTGCCTTTGAGAGCAAGTGGAAATTGAGCGACGGAGGGAAAAGCGAGGAGTGTAGTCTGTAGCAGTGGGTAGATGCGAGAACCATGGTCTAGATAGGCGGGTTTAATCGAAGACGGGTCTCATTATCTGACTAGCTTATGAATAGCTTGTGAGGCTTGTTGGTAAGGATCTGATGGAGAATATGACTTTGGCTAATTGAGCTCATCCACCTTGAAGCCCGGAAATTAAAAGCCCAAGCGATCGTCCTTCACGGTGAACGCAAACCCGATTTGATGTCAGTAGAATGGTGAACTCCAAGAGGAAGTCCATATGAAGCTTCCACCTAGTTACTCTCACCCTTCGGGGTTCCCTCCGCGAGTATTTGAGCTACGGCGAAGACACTTTATGGAAGCCGACAAGCTCTTGAGCATAGTTTGCCAAGTTTAGTTCTACTATCTCTCGGCATGGTTTTTAGGCGTTCTTTTGATGGCTCTTTTTGTAAGAGGCGGTCTTGTAGCGCCCCAAAGCGGGGTGTCGTTGACAACCCGTCAACACAACGAGAATAATCGTGGATGTCGGGTAACCGAAACCACTCATGAAAATCGAAGGAGTCTCCTTTGTACGAGCTCTGCAAGGTACAAAACACATCCCCAGAGTATCGATGACCACCTACAGGGTCCACATACAAGTAAAATAATGGACACTTGGGCCCTGCATTAATACCATGAAATATATCAACTATATACAATAGTTCGAGTTAATAAATCACTCTTAATTCAACATATATTAAAATGTACAATTTCTAATGCATATTTATACAAAATGATAATGCCCAGCCCTGACAGGCTTTCTTCTACGCCTTTGACCTCTAGTGAGCGCCGTCCTCGTCACACACTCCACATTGCTGAAATAGTGATCCCTCGACGGGGTAGGCAAAGCCCGATAAAGATAATTTCCTAGTGAATTTACTCCCCACCTAAGTGCACATGTCATGGCTTAAACAATCACATCCAAACAATTACGTGAACCTGAATGTCTGCATGATGATCCATGTCTGAGTCCTCACTTGAGCTCCTCACATATGCCTAGGTGAATGCCGGGAGTAAAATATCCGATTTTCAAAACAAAAGCTTTTGTTCTCAAAAACTCACACTACCAAATTTGTTAAATACATTTGGACTACCCTGCAGGGCAAATTCTTTGGATATTTCTCGAAACTTGATCTTGGTCCTCATCAAAAGTGATCACATTGAACAACTCTCGAGCAATTCTTGAAAATCTTCGCGAAATTCCTTTCTAAACATTTTTCGTTTTCTTTCAATTTCATGTCATACTCACTCTTAATATTCTAGGGTGCCCCGGTGCATATAGGATGCATGATGTCAATCTGACAAACTCATGCTAATATATATAACACATGTATATACTAACATAATTAATCAAACAATCATGTTATTAATTTCATATTAATAACTCAAAATTAGCTTCGCATGGGCTAATTAGCAAACCGCAAAACAATTCATTTTGAATCACTTAAAACACACATTTTCACACCAAGAAAATCTTGTCACTATTCATGTGAACAGTGAAACCCTCGAGTTGGCACTGTTCACGGCCACAAAAATGGGAATTTTCTCCACTCGGTTCAAAGCTTTTGAGACCGAAAACATGGATAATCCAAGCCTCAAAACATCCCCAACCATTTACATGGCTCTTAGCCAAAGAATATCACAAATAGGAAAAAATCCCTACCTCTTGGAATTTGCGGAACTCCACCAAATTTTATGTCCCACGTAGCCCTATAGCCACGTAAACGACTTTACTTCTTGGCCCCATGAGAGTGGTCGGCGGTCGAGCGCGAGAAATCTAAGGAAAGTCACATTCTCTCTGAAAATTCAAAAACCAAACTAATGCATCTCATTCCGTTTTTGGCCTTCAAATGGAAAGATGAACCTTTATTCATCCTTGTCTTAATATCATTAACAATTCTCATGTCGCATCTTGTCCCTTTTTCTTGATTTTTGACCACGTGACACAATCTCGGCCATCCGTCTCATCCGTCTCTCTACCCCGTACAGCATGTGTCACATGGGTACATGTAGTAGGTGACTTTGTCACATCATGTCTCTAAAAACCCCGATTTCTGACTGACACTCGGTGCCTCGAAAAGCGATGAAATTACATTTGTCTGAATTCAGCGAAATTCGATGTGGTAGCTAGATTTTGCGGTGATTCGACGATGAAATCCGTTTAGATCATCAGGCATCTAGAAAAGATTTCTGATTTTTACGAGTGCGGATTTCTCTTTTCACAAAGTTTGAATTTTCTCGGGTCTTACATTTCTCCCCTCCTTAAAAGGAATTTGATCGAATTTTTAGACAAATCTTGCAACTTGCATGCATATACGGCATACCTTATACCATGCATGTAAACTAGTCATTTAAGTATTAGGCGACTAAACCACGCGTACATTCATCCATAAACAAGAAGGGATATATATGAGGCCGCGCCATTGTCCTAAGCGCTTGAGTTGACTCCTCCTCCCACCCAGTCTTTGCCACCAGCACCCTCGCCCCAGCCTCACGGTCTTGCGTCGTAAAACCCTAATCGAAATTTGTATCCATAATGCACACTAGTCCACCATCGAAGGTCCCATCCATGTCAACCTCAATCTCTCCCCAATCCACTACATGAGAAATTTGAATCTAGAGTATACCTCGAGACATGGAACACAGAAAAACCTCGTGGACACTGACATGCGGCGGTAAAGCTAGCAGGTGCGCTCGGTGCCTACCCTCTCGAGTATCTCGAAGGACGATAAACCTCGGCGATGGCTTTCGCGCTTCTTAGGAACACGACCACTCCTCTCTTGGGCATCACCTTGAGAAGGCGTGATCTCGGAGCCTCAAACTCTAAGTCGACGTCGTACATCGGCCATAAGCTCTTACGTAAATGCGGCGGAGTGAGAAGGCTTATTTGTCGTATCAAGCTTCCTTGTCTTGGAGGTGTCTCTACAATCGAATCGGGACTAGTGATGGAGCTCTCTCCCTCGGTCCAACATATCGGTGTCTGCATGGCCTCCCATACAATGTACCTCGTATAGGCGCCATGTCTGTATACCTTTGATAAGCGTTGTTGTAGGCGAATTCCACCCTAGAGCTGAATCTTTCTTTGGTACCCTTATGATCCAGGACGCATGCTCGCAGCATGTCCTCTAACACCTTTATAGTCCTCTCTGACTGACCATCCGTCTGTGGGTGGAAGGTTGTACTCATGGTCAACCATGTGCCCATAGCCTTTTGGAAGCTCTTCCAAAAGTGCGTCGTAAACTTAGGTCTCTATCAGAGCGTATGAATCTTGGTACTTCATGTGTGGGATTATCTCTGAATGTACATCAGGCGAGAATCTCTCAGCGTGAAGGTCATCCCATACGACTAGAAAATGTCTTGACTTTATGGCCAGATCCTTATCACCCATGCAGCATCATGTCCTTACGGTGTCGTAGCGAGTGGGTCACAAAATCCATGCGTGGCGTGCTCGGCTTCCGCTCGACCACCTCCGATGGCTAAAGTAGCCTGGCGCCACGGTGCCGGCCTTAACCTGCGACACGTGGACATGCGCGTCAAACAAGTCCCCCTCGTGTCTCTTCATCCCGCTCACAGTAATCACGGCGGCGAAGATCACAGTACATCTTAGATTGCCACTGAATCATAGAAAATCGGAAGCGAGTGAAACTCCCCAGAATCTCCTCTCTTAAATGGGTCAAGAGGAACCACTACGATCCTCTATACGAAGACTACCATCATGGGCGGTCGACCCTCGTCTGTGCAGTTGTGCGGTCCACTGATGGACAACATCTCTGCGTCCTTGCCCTTAGGACTCGATCACTCTACTCCAACGAGGCGGTGTAGCTACTAAACTCCCAGCGTACCACAGGCTTGCTTTCTATTTATCTTTATGTGCGTCCTGATCTCTCGAGCATCACTTCCACTCCGGGAAGCTATCTTAGCCAATGCTCCGTGACTTATTGAGCGCATCAGCCACCACGTTTGCCTCATTAGGATGGTAATGCAAGTGAAGTCATAATCCTCCCCAGGAGCTCCGTCCATCATGTTGCCTCATATTGAGTCCGTGCGTGAAAATATACTTCAAACTTTTATGTAGTGCAGTACACCTCGAACTCCTTACCGTATAAATAGTGGTGCTAAATCTTCAAGGTGAAGACTACGGCCTTGACTCCGTATCGTGTGTGGGGTAGTGCGCTCATGATTCTTGACTAACGGGAACCGTAAGCTCTACCCTCGGTATACATCAAAACACATACCAGTCCGACCCTCGAGGCATCACATTTACACTATGTACCCTTTGTCCTTTCTAGGACTATCAAGATAAGAAATTTGAAGCAAGCCTCGCTTCGACTCCTGGAATGCCTTCGCATAGGTCGTCCCCCAATCAACGACTCCTTCGAGGGGTCAATCTCGTCATAGGTGCTGCTAATCAGGAGAAATCCTCAATGAATCTCCTGTAGTACCCGGTCAATCCCAAGAAACTACGTATCTCTAAGGTAACCGGCCTCTCGACTCATCACGGCCTTGACCTTCCTGCGGAGTCTAGCGACACGCTTGATGCTGACACCACGTGTCCCAAAAATCTCACCTCAGTGATCCAAAACTCGCACTTATTGAACTTAGCGTACAGCTGATGGTCTCTCAGCAACTGTAAAACAATCCTCAAGTGATACTTTCATTGCTCCGCTCACGGTAGGAGTAGATCAAATGTCATCCACGAGCTACGACAAGCCCAGTCTAGATAGGGTTGGAATACCCCATGCATGAGGTCCATGAATCTTCTTTGGCGCATTCGTCAATCCAAGGCGTCCTTTGTAAACTCAAAGTGCCCATAACGTGTCGCTGTCTTAGGATATCGGTCTCACAACCCTCGGTGATAGTAGCCCAATGCGAATGTACATCTTGGAGTAGACTCACGATCCTCTCAACTGATCAAAAAAACCGTCAATCCTTGGTAATGGAGTGTAGATTCTTGATCGTAACCTTTGTTCAATTGTTTGTAATCAATGCTGTCGAAGGTCTTGTTGTCCTTCTTCTTCGCAAATAGGCGGAGCGCCATGGTGAAGTGCTCGATCTAATGAACCCCTTATCGAGTGGCTCTTGTGTAGTTGGACTCTGGATTCTGCAGCTCATTTAGTGCCATCTTATGCAGAGTCATAGAGATGGGTGAAGTACCAAGGTGTAACTCGATACCGAAGTCTACAACCCTCTTTGGAGGTAATCTCGGTAGCTAATCCGGAAAAACATCCTCATACTCACAAACTACTCGAGGTAGATCTAAGTACGGTCTCACCTCGTCCTCTAGGGAAAGGCTCGCTAGCCAACTTTGTCAACTATCACGACACACGGACTCATACAACATGCAGGACAAATTATCATGCTTGTCCCCTTTGAAACACAACACGATGCGAATCCTGCGTGTGGCGGTAACCCATACGCTCCTGATCGATGGCGACTCTGTGGTATCGGCTGATCTATCCCTAGGATAGCATTCGATCTCTGACATGTCCATGACCGTCGAGTCCTTTGTGATAGAATCCTGAGATCTCTAACTTCGCAACCATGACATATCATCCACATCCTGCCACACAATCCCTGGGGAGAACTCATCTGAGGGCTCCTCCGAGGCCTGCCTCGACCTCTAAGCCCAACTCTATCCTGGCCCGGTGACAATGAATGAATGCGAGGCATAAGAATCAAATAACACTCTTGCCCATAGGCGAGATAGCAAAAATGTACCCTGTATAACTGGCTAATTTATTGACTCAGTCGGTGGTGTTATGGCCTAGACACTCCCCTGAACCCCTGACGTCCCTGCATGTGGGCCTCGTCCTCTGCCTCGGCCCATAATCTTGCCTCTCAGGCTGCGTGTAGCAGGAGGTGCCGCTCAGCTCCACGAGGCTGGCTGGCTCCTACGGCTGTCTTAGGGTGGAGAATATATTGTTTCATCTCTGTCCCTACATTGGCCCAGGGTGTGTTGTCAGAAACCACAGGATCCTTGTCTCTAGGGGCAATCCCTCCTCATATGTCCCGGTTGTTGGCAATGGTAACACACCGTCACCCGGCCCGACCTGTGACCACGATCGTCACACGGCGGATATTGCGACCTGGAACCCTGCGTGAACTAGAAGTCCTCGCTTCTTTCCGAACTAGAAGAAGGCCGACTCTCTCCTTCCTCTTGCTACTAACACGCATCAGGAGTGCTCAGGCATCTTGATCTCTCTCTCTATGGTCAGGGTTGTCCTAACCATGGAGTACATGTCCTATAGGTGAAGTCCTACAATCCTGCCCCGAATGGATAACTTCAGCCCATTCTCAAACCTCCTGACTTTGGCCATATCCGTGGCCACATAGTCTATCGATAAAGCAGACCAGCTCGTGAATCAACCACATACTCTATCACGGTCATTGTCCTAGCCGACTCACAGGAGTCTCCCGAGCCTTCGCATGTCTCGTAGTATCTGGAAAATATTTACCCATGAGCGGCTCTGGAACTCTGCCCATGTCTCATTTGCCTGCAGGTCTGCAGGGTCTTTGCTCGATTCCACCATGCCCGGGCCCTCATCTTTGCATTTGGGCATTAATCTAATCTGGTCATGTCGGAGGTAATCTCTCCATAGCCTCTAACACCTTCTCGACATGCATGAACCCGATGAGTGCCGTCGGATCTCCTCCACACATTGAATATCGGAGAATGATGTGCCTGAACCTCTGGGGTTACTCGGACCTCCACGGCTACTGTTTGCCTTTAGTTTGTGCAATAGCCGGCAAGCACGCGATACCTACGGCGTCAACAAGGCATCTTTGGTCAAATCTGTTGTGCTGACCGGTGCCATGTGGACGCCCTCTACGTCCTCGCCCTCGACTAGCCATCTACACATGTCAAATGGTAAGTTAAATTCTAATGCAGTATCTCTAAGGCTTAATCACAGCCCTGAGACACTATTCATATACAGAAAAATATTTCATATACAATGTCCATGTATTCATAGGCAATGCAAGACAATACTTCATATGTTAAATCATAATCAACAACAAAAATTTTATTTTATTTTGTCTCATTTTATTTTATTTTATTTTATTTTTAAAATTTGTTATTTATTATTATTTTTTTGTAAAATCTTGTGAACAGTGTTCATGAACAGTTGATAAGCGGTGTTGAAACGATTACCTTCGAGTGGCAGGTTGGGTGCACGGTACACCTGACCCATCCTGCGCGCTGCTTTGCATGCGCCTTTGCGAGTGTCGCGGCTGGCGACCATGTCCTGATGCATGCCGGCGGTGTCGCGGCGCTTGCATGGTCGTGTCGCCTTCACGCTCGGCCGTATCCGCGTATTTGTGCCTCGGCATGCCCAGGTGTAGTCGTGCCCTCGTGTTGTTGTCTTGTGTCGTAGCTCCACTGGCGAGTATCGTGGCGCTTCCCCGTAGTGTCGCGCATGTCGCGTCTGAGTCCGGTGACCAAGCAGCCTTCTTTGTCACGATACAATTTATTGTATCACGACACACTCCCACAGCCGGCCCTCGCGTCTGCATTTGCTGCCCTTGCTCGCGGCGGCGGTGTCGGTCGAGGTCACCGGTAGTGTCGTGTGTCTGGCGGTATCATGGCCCAATCCGGCGTATCGTGAGCGACCATGCGGCGCCTCTTTGCGTGTCCGCCGATCTGATGCTATCATTGTTCGAAAGCGTGAATGGGCGATGGCGAGCTATTTGCTTGCACCCTTTTTTTCACACCTTTTTTTTTTTCTCATTATCCCTTTGGAAAACCACGAAAAAAATTTCCGATAAACAAATAAATTTATTAAAATTTATTTTATTTTATTTTTTCGGTTTACACCTTTAATAAAACCTTAGAAAAAAAAATTCTTCACATCATTTTTTTTATCATTTAATTCTGGACTATTTGCCCAAAATTTCTCAAACAACTTGTTCTCACACTAACCTTAGTGTTCAACAATTTTTTTTTCCTATGTGCTACTCACCAAGCACACAAATCACACAACATACCACACACAAATCGTACACAACAATTCATGTTATGCACACCATTCACACACAAAACACAATGCATGTAGTGTTCTAATCCTGTCCCATGATTGCCTAGGTAATCACATACCTAAACTCTAACATCGAGCTTTACCAAGCTGTGATGTTCTTACACCTTATAACCATGGCCTAAGCCCAAGTCCTGAGAAGCCCTAGGTAGTCGTTATGCCATGCTCACGATGTTTCGCTATGGCGCTGGCAAAGGTGTCTGGGTGATAACCCTTGACACAACGGAATAATCGTAGATGTCGGATGCTTAGACACCACTCATAATCGGGGCATAATCTTTATACGGGAGCTGCCCGGTACAAAACCTGTCCCAAATGGTATCGTGATGGCCACACAGGTTCCACATCTCGAAGGTAAAATAATGGCCCTTGAATTTTTGCATTAATACCCCTGAAATACATCAGCTATATACAATGGTTGAGTTAATAAATCCTCTTGGAGCGTGACATATGTTAAAATGTACAATTTCTAATACATGTTATACAAAATGACAATGCCGAAGCCACAACCCGGCTTTCTTCTAAAGCGGCCTCCCTGAGCGTAGTCCTCGTGCACACTCACATGCACAAAATAGTGATCCCTCAGCGGGTGAGCAAAGCCCGATAAGATAATTTCCCTCGTGGGTTACTCCTGCCTAAGTGCACATGTCATAAGCGAACATAATCACATCCAAGCAATTACATGAACCTACTCGAATATCTACATGATCAATCCCATGTCAGAGTCCTCCCTTGAGCTCCCTCACATAGTACCTAAGCCCAGAATGCGAGTAAAATATCGATTTTTTCAAAACAAGCGCTTTTGTTCTCAAAACTCACTACGAATTTCGGTAAATACATTGGACTACCCTCACGAGGCAAATTCTTGGATATTTCTCAGAAATAGTCATAGTCCCTTATCAAGAAGTGATGCGTTGGACAACTCTCAAGAGGGAATTCTTCGAATCTTCCTTGAAATTCCTTTCTAAACATTTTCATTTTCTTTCATTTTCATGTCATGCACTCACTCTTAATATTCTAGGGTGCCCCAGTGCATATGGAATGCATGATGCCAATCCCAACAAACTCATGCTAATATATATAACATGTATATACTAACATAATTAATCAAACAAATCATGTTATTAATTTCACATCAATAACACCAAAATTAGCTCACATGGGCTAATTAGCAAACACAAGCAATTCATTTTGAATCACTTAAAACACACATTTTCACACCAAGAAAATCTCATCACTATTCACGTGAACAATGAAACCCTCGGGTTGGCACTATTCATGGCCACACAAATAGGGATTTTTCTCTACTCAATTCAAAGCTTTTGAGGAGCGAGCGCGGCTAATCGAGCCTCCTCAACATCTGACCATTTACATGGCTCTTAGCCAAAGAATATCACAAGTAGGAAAAGATCCCTACCTCTTGGAGTTGTTGGAACTCTACCAAATTAATGTCCACGCGTAGCCCTCGCCTCGTAGAACAACTTTACTTCTTGGCCCGAAGCTAACCGACGGTTTGAACGCTGAGAAATTTAGAGAGAAGTCACACACTCTCTCTCTAGAAATTCAAAAACCCAGCTACTGCATCTCATTCATGTTTTTGTCCTTCAAATGGGGAAGATGAACATTGTTCATCTTTGTCATATTATCATTAACAATTCTCATAATTCCCATCTTGTCCATTTTTCTTGATTTTTGACATATGACACAATCTCGGCCATCCATCTCATCATCTCTCTGCCCGTGCGGCTTGTGTCACATGGGTACCTGTAATGGTGACTTTTGTCACATCACATGTCTACAAAAACCCGTTTTATGACACGCGAACTACTTTCGGTGCCTCGAAAAGCGTGAAATGTATCTCGAGTGTGAAAATTCTACGTGGTAGCTAGATTTCGCGAGACGATTCCAACGGTGAAATCTGTTTCATCATCCAAGATCTAGAAAAATTCCGGATTTTTACCAAAATTACCGTTTTACCCTTTTTCAGAAAATTTGAATTTTCTCGGGTCTTACAGGTCTGGTCATGGTATTACTATTCTCCTCTTGTATGTCGATGATATGATTATTACAGGTGATGATATGCAGGGTATTCAGGATCTAAAGCACTTTCTTGGTCGTCAATTTGAAATAAAAGATCTCGACCCTCTTAATTACTTTCTTGGTCTAGAAGTTTCTTCTTCTGCAGATGGTTATTATCTTACTCAGGCCAAGTATACTTCTAATATGATTTCTCGAGCCAATATCACTGATAGCAAGATAGTCAACACACCTATTAAGTATAAATGTCGCCTCAATTCTCATGATGGTGAATCACTATCTGATGCTACTCTCTACAGACAGCTTGTTGAGAGTCTAATCTATCTCACTGTTACTTGCTTGGATATTTCCTATGCAGTTCATGTAGTCGGTCGGTTATGGTGCCCTAGATCTCCTACGTTATCTTTCTTGTTCTCAGGATTCTTCGATATCTGAAAGGCACCATATTTGATGGTGTTTCATTTTTCTTCCCATTATTCATTAACTCTTCAGGCATATTCAAATGTAGATTTTGGCAAGTGATCCCGATCATGTCGATCTACGGGATATTGTTTTCTTCTAGGTGATTCTCTTATCTCTTGGAGAAGCAAGAAACAAACGGTCGTTGCTCGTTCCAGCACTAAAGCATAATATAAAGCACTGACAGCTACCACAGCTGAACTTATATGGTTACGTTGGTTACTACAAGATCTTGGTGTTAACTGTTCCACTACAACTAAACTTCACTGTGATAATCGAAGTGCTATTCAAATTGCTCATAATGATGTCTTCCACGAACGTACTAAACATATTGAAATTGATTGTCACTTCATTCGTCATCATTTGCTTCAAGGTATACTCACACTTCAGTCTATTTCCTCTCAAGATCAGTTAGCTGATATCTTCACCAAACCACTTCTTTCAGGAACTTTTCGAGCTTTAGCTTCCAAACTCATAATGGTTTCTCTTAAACCACCATGAGTTTGAGGGGGGATGTTAGATTATTATATTATTATATTTATTTTGTAATTTCCTAGTATTATAATTTGTATTTTCCTTAGGATTGTAATTTGTATTTTTCTAGGTTTGTATAGCCTAGCCTATATAAGGTCTTCTCTTATACTTGTAATTTACAGTTTTTAATATAAAGGCTCAAGTCTTTCTTCACGGTGTACCAACAGGATTGTAATTCGCCATTTGAAACCTTTCCAAGATCTCTCAAACATACTTCTTCTGTGAGATAAAGATCCCAACAAAATTTTGTACTACTTCAAAGCCAAGGAAGTAATGCATCGAACCTAGATCAGACATCTCAAACTCCGACATCATTGACTTTTTTAAATCATCAAACATAGCACTACTATTTCCAGTGAAAATTAAATCGTCTACATATAAACATACTATCAACAACTCACTAGTAGATCCAGATTTGAAAAATAAAGTATGCTCATATGGACATTGTTGGAAACCTAACCTTGAGAAATATGTAGCATGCGGTTGTACCAAGCTCGAAGAGTTTGTTTCAGCCCATATAAAGCCTTCTTTAACTTGTACACCTTCTCCACATTCTCATTTTGGACATATCCGGGAGGTTGATCAATATACACAGATTCTTCCAACTCGCCATGTAGAAACGGAGATTCACATCCAATTGGAAGATTGACCACGAGTTTTGTGCTGCCAATGCAAGTACCAATAGAATGGTATCATGTCTTGCAACGGGAGCAAAAACCTCTTTGTAGTCAACACCAAACTCTTGCTTGTAACATTTTGCAACTAGGCGGGCTTTGTACTTGTCAACTTTTCTTTCTGCATTCGACTTTGTCTTGTAGACCCACTTGACACCAATCGACTTCTACCCTTTGGGAAGATCGGTCAGTTCTCAGGTGTTGTTCTTCTCAATAGCTATGATTTAGGTCGTCCATAGCCTTCTACCATTTTGGGTCTTTGACAGCAGCATCTTGAAACATAACGCCCAGTCACAGTCTACAAAGAGTGCAAAATTTGTGAGTGGATCATCTGATTGATCAACTCCACGTACCTCTGATTGATCAACTCCACGTACCTCATAATCTTGCATCCATGCCGGTCTCCTTCTGATATGTTCTAGGCGGGATCTGGCTGAAATTTGAGAGTCATCTTCTTCGAACAACACTACAGGTTGAGTTAAAGCACTGGAATGTTCACTTGCTGGAACTTGAGGATGGCTTTCTTCTACCTCATCATCAAAGCTCACAGTAATATTCTGACTGGAATTGTTAGAAATGTCTGCCCACGTCCTCTCCTCATCAAAGATCACATCCCAACTGATAATGACCTTGCGGGTGATAGGATTAAACAACTTGTAGGCCTTCGACTGCTCACTTACCCCGAGAAAGATGCATGTTTCTCCTTTATCATTCAGCTTCTTCCTTTTCTCGTCTGGTATATGTGCGTATGCTATGCAAAAGTCGCAAGTGATCGACATTCGGTCTTTGACCACTCCATGCTTCCTCAGGTGTTCTATTTCAAACAGCAACTGTAGGACTTCTGTTCAACAGATGAATACTCCACAAGATTACTTCTGGCCAAAATCTTTTAGGAAGAAACTATCTGTTCAACATACTCCACACCATATTTAAAATCGTCTGATTTTTATGTTCCGCTACACCATTTTGCTATGGAGAGTAAGAAGTTATAAGCTGTCTTTTGATTCCATGCGTCTTACAGAAATTTGCGAATTCCCGTGAGTTATATTCTCCACCACGATCTGTGCGTAGAGTTTTAATAGGCTGCCCAACTTCTTTCTCAACAAGGGCCTTATAATTTTTGAATGCTAACAAAGCTTCAGATTTTTCTTGCAATAAATAGACCCATGTTTTGCGACTAAAGTCATCGATAAAAGTAATAAAATACCTCTTAATACCATTGGATGACAGATTAATGGGACCACATATATCGGAATGCACTAGCTCCAACACCTTCTTGGCTCTCCATGCTTCTCCTTTGGGGAAAGGGTCCCGATGTTGCTTCCCAATCACACATTCTTCACAAACACATGATGGATGATCAATGTGTGGAAAACCAAACACCATACTATTTTGTTGATGCAGCTTGAGACCAGAAAAGCTCAAATGACCATAACGGAAATGCCACAGCCATGATGAGTCTTTCACCATAACAGAAAAACAAGGAAGACCGATATTTTGAATCCTGAATTAGACATGTCCCATCCTTGAATCCTGAATTAGACATGTCCCATCCTTTATGATGATCTCATAGCCCTTTTCTTGAAGTTAACCAACACTTGGCATATTACTCTTCAAACTTGGTACATAGAATACATTTGAAATGGTCTGATGAGTACCTTTAGAGGTTTGAATTTGGGCGTTGCCCTTCCCCATAACTGAGATGGTTGAACCATCTCCAAGACTCATCTAATTCAGAGAATATAGACTTGTTCCCACACATGTGATTACTTGATCCTGTGTCCAAGTACCACATGCTTTCACGGGCGTCAGAGCAATTTTGTACAGCCTACTATACCTAAATTTCATTGGCTCCTTTCGCTGTGCATCTTTGTCCGACATTCAGAACGGTAGTGGCCGAACCTGTTGCATCTAAAGCATTTGACTTTGGATTTATCAAACGCTTTTGATTCATGGTCATCGCTGTGCTGATCATCCCGTCCTCTACTGCTGCTTTGATTTTTGTTTTTGGTATTGCTTCCTCCCTTTCCACGCACGGAACCCTTCTGTTGCAAAGATGGGTTATTGGACGAGTATTGCACCTGCAATGCTTGCTCCACTACTTCATGTTGATTAATTCGTTGCTCATGGAGAGTCAACGAACTCATCAATTCTTCAATCGAAAGGACATCAAGATCCTTCAATTCTTCAATTGAGCAAACCACGTAATCGAACTTTTTCGTCATTAATCGAATATTCTTCTCAACCACAGTTATTTCTTCCATCTTTTCTCCACACGATCTCATCTTGTTCACAATAGACATAGTTCTGGAGAAATATTCCTCCGCTCACTCTGTCGGCTGCATGCTAAGAGTCTCAAATTGCGAACGAAGTGCTTGAAGTTGAGATCGTTTCACCTTTGCATTGCCTCGATACTTTTGCTTCATTACTTCCCAGATTTGTTTTGAAGTATCTTTGGTGAGTATGGTCTCCAAGATTGTGCGATCAATGGCCTGGAATAGGTAGCTCTTTGCCTTAAAGTCTTTCAATTTGAGTTCCTCCAGCTTCACTTTCTGAGCGTCCGTCAAGGTGCTAGACTTTGCCGGTTCTGTATATCCAACCTCAATGAGATGCCAATACTCTTTGGACCTCAAGACGTTTTCCATTAGGATGCTCCAATGATCATAATGACCATCAAATCTTGGTATAGCAAGCTGCACAAATTGCTCTGACGCCATTGAAAGAGAGCTGCTATTGTCCAGAAAAACAAGAGGAAGTAGATAAAAGCTACAGCTTTCAACAATTTCTACATCTCCTGTTTTTTAAGCAAGCTCTGATACTACTGTTATAACTTATCAGAGAAAAGAATGATATGCTGGAATATTGAAGTAGTAATTTATTCATCATATCAAACTCCTTAAATAGAATATTACATCAACTAACTTGCCACTAATATAGGAACTGCCTCATAACAGTAGCAGAGAACTAAGGAACAGATTAGATTATTGATACTCCTATAAAATGGTCAAGCAATTGACTCCTAAAGACTAAGACAACTAAAAACAATTTTTATTTCAATAAAAAACTAAATTCCTAACACAATAAGTGGTAAGAAGAGTAGACTGATTAAGCACTTAATATATCAGATTCTTGAAGACCTTGTCCATTACTTCCCGCGGTTTGCACATGACCACCAAAGGGTTGGCTCTGGGCATTGCGAGTCCTGTGCCTTCAGCCAAATCATCTTTCTCTGCATTAACTCTATCCCATTCAAAGCTCTGAATCAAAGAACCCAAAGTCGATCCCACCACACGTTGTCCCAGCCCTGCCCCAGGGCAAACCCTCCTTCCCATCCCGAATGGCAATAATTTATGCGCTTCAATTTCTCTACCTTCAAATCTCTCAGGTCTGAAGCAGTTGGGTTCATCCCACACCTCAGGGTCTCTGTGAACGGCCCATGCGTTGGCCAGTATAATGGTGCCTTGTGGCACGTCGTACCCCCCTAGTTTACAATCCTTGGATGATTCATGCGGGAGTATCAATGGAAGTGGAGGAAACAATCTGAAAGTCTCTGAAACTATGTTGTTAAGGTAATGTAGCTTGGATAAATCTTGTTCTTTGACCAGTCGGTCAAATCCAACGTGAGTGTCAATCTCATCTCTAGCCTTCTTCAACACCTCGGGATGGTTAACCAAAAGGGACATTGCCCATTCTATTGTTGTTTCTGATGTGTTGGTGCCTCCAATTAGCGTGTTCTGTATGGATCACAAAATCAAAAACACAAAATTACGTATTTAGCAAATTTGATGGAGGGTTAACTACAGCTACTGCCACAGCCTTCTAATTACTGAATTTTGGCTTCTTTATAATTCGACTTACTGTCGATGCATAAATTAAAATATTGATAATTAATTCTGAAAAGAGAGACAATACTTACTAATACGAGCCCTTTGATGATCTCATCGGTGTAATGTTGAGGTTGTGATTGTTGCAAGGAAAGCAAGTGATCGATCATGGTATCATTAGTATTGCATTGGCGACGCTCATCTATTAGACCTTGCAAAAACTTGTCCATCTTTTTTACTAATAGCTGGACATATTTCTTCCTCGATCCTTGTAATCTATCCAGCGTAAAGAAATTGGCAAGTAATCTCAGCATTGGAAGCACACAAGCTTGAAAGCGGCATATATAAGTCGTGAGGTGTTTTGCCTCTTCCTTGTCCTTCATCCCTACTTCGCCATAGTACCTCTTTGCTGCCACCATTCTGGTTATGTTATTAAAAGTCAGCTCATTGAGTTTGGATCTTAATTGAACTCTGGTAAAAGTAAAGCCCCCGCCACCGGATGACGACATCATATAGAGACTAGACAGTAAACCCTTGACTTCTATGCCTTCTTCTCGAATGGGAGCTTATGTTGAGCGAGCAGGGGAGAAAATTTCAACCGAACACAAGCGACGAAGATTGCGCCAGTGATCAGAGTAGGAGGCTGAAACCAGGGCAGTATAATTGTAGCCCAAGTGCCTGTGCAGGGTGGAATGAGGACGATTAGCAAAAATGGCATCGTTCTTGGTGAAGCATTCCTCGACCGCGGCTGGGGATGATGCTACAACAGCAAGGCGGGAGCCGAGGCGGAGGGAGAAGATTGGACCATATTTGAGAGAGATCTTGTGAAGGGTTCTATGTAAGGGATTTTCCAGGAGATGGAGGTGGCCAAAGAATGGACGAGCTGCAGGTGGACTAGGTGGGAGTTTTGGTGATCCTACTGCTGATCTTGATCTTGCTCTTGTGTGAAACAACTTGTACACCAGAGCTATCAAAGTTGAAAAGAGAGATACGTACAACCATTTGGGTTCCATGCTTTATGACTTAATGGCGGAAACATTTTCGTATTAATTGTTCAAGTGGAAGTGGCTCAAGGAGGTTGAACAAGTGGTATAAATTAATTTCAGGCAGGTCGTGGTTGTCTATTAATATAGCAGTAATGATTTGATGACCTAATTTTGGAATCAAATTTAGAGCCTAAATGACATGGCAGCTGAGTGAGGCTTCTTTTCTTGGTGTCATGTCATTTGGGCCCCAATGAAGACTCAAAATAATATATTATATGTCGTTTAAGAACAAAATTTGGTCGCAAATTTGATCGATTAACGTATGTTTATTACAATATATGTATCTGTATTGACTACTTACACTTTTTAAAAATCATGAATGGAAGATTGGCATTTATACAAAGATGAAAAATGTTATTTGTACATAGTTTAATAGTTATCTTATTTGATTACATAATGAATCATGTTTCATATTCATTAAATTGAATTAATAATAGGTCTCAATTAATATAAGTATGATTGGTTTACTATGTTTAATAATAAAATGATAAATTAATTAAATAAGATCAATGTAAATATGGAAAATTGTTGATGATCCAATGATGTAATGTTATATTTGGTACACGATAATACTTTTTAGTAAGAATGAAATGAACATGATAATTAAATGAAATGCACATTATTATTTCATTCTTAAGGTGTAATATCTTATATCAAACATAACCTACGACTACTATTATGGGATTGGGACTTGTTGATCACATGGATGGACACATACATGCCATTTGTGAATCAGAAATTAGGTGTCTTATATTATGTAAAAATCATATTGCTTGTGTGTACAAATATATTTTAAAAAATTATGGATGGATGAAGATTATTGGTGGTCCCACCTAATCCATGGGAGACCTACTGATAAAATTGGATGTGAGGTGTCACCCATGTGAGTGTGGGACCAAACCAGATCATTATGAGAAGGAATCATTGCAGGCGGAAAAGGGTTTAAATCTTGGCCAAGTGCAGGGATCTTTTTGAAGGTCTGACGGCCGGCCAAGTGGTTTGGATAGAAGATCTGATTAGCCCCAAGCCCAGTCGGTTCGTAAGCGTTTTAGTTGTGAGTTTTTTGGCCCAAGCGGTGGTTTTTAACTTTTCGATGCGTACTTACCCAGAAAGGCCCAAAAGCTTTTAATATATATGATGGCCCTAATCGGTAGTTGAAATTAGATACAATGTAGGTAATTCTGTTAATGAAATTCAAATCAGATGAAATGAAAGTCCCAAATCTTGTGAGGATTTTCCAGTAGTAGCATGCCTTGCATATGACCTCCAAACTAATTTTGCCGTGTCATTGTCATTGTCATGTGTAGAAATTGAGTGCGTGGTAATCATTCAGCCACTAGTGATTGTGGTGAATAAAGTAAGGATCATGCAAAGACAAGTTTCACTATTAGAATACTGCAAATGTATACATTTTTTTGTATAAACTCTTAGTTTTCAAACAAAAATACTATCTTGATTTTCTTATAAATTTAATAACATATAAAAAAGTAAAATCAAAATCCTATACAATTAATTTACGAGTATGATTGTTTAATCAAGTCACAAATTATTTGATCTCACCAAATTATATATTTGTTTTACTTATCTGTTTTTTGATCCATCGAGATTAACCCTCTGTATTTTACTTGGTTAGAAAATATAAGTACCATAAGCAAAATATTCCTTTAAAAGCTCCATTTCTCAATTAGCCTAAACCTTAATACTCTGTTGCATGTTTAGATAATACAGGAAGAACAATTAGAAAGAGTTGTTTTTATTATTAAGAGAACCAAAAATACTCGTAGACAAGAGTGTAAAGGTATAAATAAAGGGGTATTAATTTTTGATAAAATTATTAAAAATGGCAGCAGTTCATAATATATTCTTAGACTAAGCAAGGGTAAGTAGTTAATGATATTTGTTACTAAATGATGATTTTCAGTATGGCCAGTGACAATGCCTTACTTGTAACCAACAGGGAAGGACCAATAATCATGAATAAATTATCTAAACAATTTGTTTCTTTTATTTCTTGTAAGAAGCATTATATAGTAATGTGAAATCCTAAGAAACAAAGGGAAACTTTCACGTTAGATCTCTTCAAAATCTAAAGAACTACATCAAGTTGTCACAGGCTATTTCTTCAAAATCCAAAAGTTCAGTTATAGACATGTACCCCATTCCTCATCATGTCACCATTGTAGATTGGATAAAATTAAGCAGTAAAATTGAAGGAGAAAAACTCAAACAAAAAGATGATTGAAATTAATAGAATGCAATTTCTTGAAAGAAGATGGTCTTTCATGATTAGTGGATTCACACAAAATTAAATAGAAAAATGCATTCTTAAATTTGTTTTAAAAGTAATGTATTGAATTATGGTACTGAATGGATCTATGAATGTGAATTTATACATTTCATGATTATGAACTTTGAACATTTAATGTTTAAAATTGAAAATTGTATTAATTTGGATCAAAATTTATCCATGCATGCATATAGTTACATATAGGTTATTACATACACCTATGCATGGTTTTAAGGCTAAAGTAGTTGAGAGCCATTGACAACACCAACTGAATCTCTCAGGCTACCCAATCACCACTTGTGTGAAAGACTGCACTTCTAAGGAGAGTCGAGTTACCCTATTTGGTTTTGGATATCTTACAACTATTTGATTGTTGCTTTAGAGGAGCAACGAGTCGCTTATGGGAGATAAGAGTATTTTTATTCATTTTTGGTCAGTACTACAGTACTCTTTATTTTTTTTGTTGATTTTTTTTAGTTTATTTACTTTTTTTTGTTTAATTAACCTTTTCTTATTGTGACATACTCTTATTCCTATTCTTGATGTTCTTATGATGTGACTTTATTAGATTGTATGTCTTGTTTTGTCCCATAATTAATCTACTTGCTTGATTCAGCTAGTTGCTTTGCATTCATACATTCTTGTTATACTATTCTATGTCGCGATTACAACATCACGTCGTTTATTGGATTGACATTTATAGCAAATAAAAGATAAGGTATGTTGGATAACGATTATGTATCGTGTTTGTTGCATGTTGTTGTTGGATTGACATTTGCAAATAAAGGAGAATATTTTGAAATTTATATCAGGAATCAGAGAGATTTACTTTTGACTAGACTAGATTCGTCGCATGTGAAAATAGAAAGGAGGAGTTTGTTTAAAAACTCAGGAGGAGTAAGTTTGTAAACTTGGCATGAATTCAGTTATCTTATACTTGTTTACTTTTCACTTGTTATTTTGTTGTAAGCTTTAATTAAGGGAGAGAACTTGTAGTGTTTAAGATATATAGATCAATAGGTTCTCAAATATATTTGGTAAGTTAGTTCCTAACATGTTATAAATATTTGCACTTGCATAGTATATACATACCCAACGGTATTTCAAACATGATTGTATTTTATTTTCCCATATGATTCTTTAAGATTTTGGTTTGATTGATTATATGTAGGACTACGATCTTCGAGCTTCATTTAAAGAAGTAGATCTTGTATTTAGATAGAGATTTAGAACGTGGATACAAGTGTTGAGATTAGATTCATAATTTATTTTGTTCAATGCTTTGTGGGTTGTATCTTAATTTCTAACTTGTTTATTTTATCACGAAATTGTCAAAGATGAAGATTATTAGAACACATTCTGTAATTGGTTAATTTTGTCGAGTCCATTAAAAATCTTAACATTTTTTTATGGTTATGATGCTATCAAGTTGAAAATTTGAAAATGTCATCGAAGGAAGGACATCAAGTCTTAATACAACATCATTTAACAGCCAATACACACCTTCGTAAAATTTTTTTTTTTAAAATATACACCTTCGCACTTAGGACAAAGGTAATGACCTCGACACTTAAGATGAACCCTTAATTACTTTTGAATTACAATGATTAATATGAAAATAAAAATAAAAGCAATCTATATATGGCACCTAGATAATTTTAAAAGAAAATATTTTCTAAGCAATTTTGTGTTTTTGAAAATATAAGATTGAACTATTATCAGTTCAAAAACATATTTAGTTCTCAAGAAGACTAGTTTTTTGCTTACTTTTGTGTTTCAAAAATCGGTAGAGATAAGTATGCTCACTAGCCTTGGCAGTCGGACTCTTGATGACTTAGAAATTAAGTAATAAAATGCCACGGGGAAAGCGACCGCGAGCTCGCTCGAGTGGTCATGAGGCGGTGTTACTCTTGGAGAAGATGAAAGCGTGATTTTGTTGGTGTCAATTACCTATGATTGTCCCTCTCATCGATTTAGCGCGATCGTTCGTGAATCGGGTTTTCTTATTTACTAATATTATTATTATTCAAGACCTATAAATATGTATAGTCTTTTCCACAACTAGATTAAGTCTCTTGCGAGATTTTTAAGAGAGAAAATATTTATTCTACCTTGAGAACTTCTACCACCACTACAACAAATATGGTTTTATTGAACGTTTGACTTACGTCATAATAGGCAAAAAAAATATCACTTTAACTTTATACCAACATTTTTACAAGACGTCGCTTATATGTTGCCTAAGTCAATGTCACTTTGGTCTATAACATCAAAAGAAGCAAATGTCGGTATATGTACTTTGTGACGTATCATACGACATTTTGAAGTGTTGTTAAATCCTTTCAATTATGTGTTGTAATACATAGTTGTTACGACATGTTATTACATCACTTAAATATACTATTTTGATACTTCCAAGTGTCACCATATCAGTTTATTATGATAGACCTTTTTAAGTGTTGTTAAATCCAAGTCATTCTGAGAAATTAATAATCATAACATAATATAAGCGACATGTTGTTATGTCGCTTAAGTATAATACTCGACACTTCAAATGTAAAGCCATGGTTGATATGATATGACATAACATTTTTAAGTGTTGTGACATCCGATCAGTTACAACATTATTATCACGTCGTTGTATCTTTGTGATGGTGACATTTGGTAGTGTTGTTTTGAACATAATGATTCGATACTTTTGGTTATTAATATATTAGTCTTTCACGATGTTCTTCTTTACGTTTGTAAGTGTTGCTAAAACAACTCAATTACAACATTATTACGTGTCATAATATATATCTACTGCGACATGTGGTTGCGTCGTTCAAGTATAATGTTTTGATACTTCCAAATGTTGTCATATATGTTTATTACGATAGTACTACTTACGTTTTTAAATATCGATAAAACAACTCAATTACAAAGTTAATATATGTTGTAATACATTGCAACAATGATATTTTATTGTGTAGTTTAAGCATAATGTTTTGATACTTACAATTGTCGGGATATCGGTTTATTATGATATTATTACCGACGTTTGTGATACTTGCAAGTGTCGTTATGACAATTTGTCATAAACAATTGTATTAGACATTTAAAAATGTCATTATTCATCATCCTTTTTTACGCATATAATTTTCATTTTTATCATTATTATTAATCTCTCTTTACCTAGATCTAAGTAATTAATATATGTATACCATATGATATTTATATTAATTAGTAAGAAATTGACAATAAAATATATACTTGTAGAAATAAGTATTAATAAGACATTTAAATTTATCATTAAAAGTTTATATAACGATATAAATTAAAAAATAAAACAATGTTATGCCATTAAATAATATCAAAGGCATTATCTGCATGCCTAATCCAACACATAAGTCAAATATCTAAATAAAATATTATACTATATAAATTAAACTAAGCAAAGTATTTCTTCAAATCGCAACTTCTTGGTTGTAGCACCATCACGCCTAGTAACAATATCTACATTAATTTCTTTACGGTATCAAGAATTGCAGCTTGTTGTGCAAGCTCCTTGTTAGAGCTCATTCATTTGTTCTTATATAGTACTCTTTCTCAGCATTTTGGGGTGATTTTAAACCAATTCTCGGACACGACCATTTTATACGGACCAAGGACTTTAGAAATTGCATCTTCTTTTAAAGGATCTATAGCCTCATTCGCTTAAGAAGTTTCACCTTTTTCTTCATCGATAGTTAAAAGTTGTTCAATTTTTTACTACAAAATGAATTCAGTCTAAATACATACAAATATCAACTAAGAATTTAGAATTATTCAAAATAACCAAAGAATAAGAAAAATAAATTTACTAAAGTTCTTGCCCAGTTAAAGATACATGCGATCCATCTTTATCTTGTGATAACCAAAAGATCTTTATTCGGTTTGGTAGCGCCGCTGTAAGCGCAGTAAACCTGAAATTAATCATCACTTCAATTCAATTTCAAGTAATAATAAAGAATTTCAAAATCGAGGATAATTCAAGGAAAGAAAATAAAATTCTCGATAGTAAAATTAATACCTCTCGCTGACCTTGAAATAGTCAGAAGTATGTGACATTTTCATATGCGACCTTATCTCATACCACTTTTGATTTATGCTATTATAAATACAAATAACAAAAAATGGTTATATCTAATAAAATAATATACATATTACTTATATTTTAAGTTAAATCTCATACACATCATTGAGTTGAATGTCATTTCTCTTGCAAGCTTACCGTTGATTTGGAGTGGTTCGAATGGGTTGCTTTAACTCCCGAATAGAGTGAAGTAAAGCGGAGAGACAACAAACTGAATAAACAAGAATTGTAGATTTCACAAACATGAATATCTAACTACACTATTTACATCTATCACCATAACAGATCTATGCATCCTATGATGCTAGGAAGAGGCATAACTGAAAGAGGAGATATTATAAATAAAGCTCATAAAAGGTAAAATAAACGACAAGAAAAGTGAATCTTGGTTTGGAGGTGTCAATCTCAACTTCACTAACAAGAAGACATCAAATCTATCGTAGAAACCCGAAATACGGACATATAATAATGGAAAACAAATTAGAGAATCTTAGGGATGAAAGATGGAAAAGAAATTAAAAAAAATAAACACATTGTGGCATATTCATAGGCGGCCATATTTGGAGAAGACGATGAAAGAAACTTCAGCATCACATAAGAGCGATAATTCATATGCCTTTTTAAACTTCAATCAAATTTGTTTATTTAATTTTAAAAATTTTAAATTGAAGTTTAAAAATAAAAACAAAAATTAAAATATATTTTGATTTGAGAAATATCAAAAAAGGAAACATAAAAAAAAATATCATAAATATCTTAATGGATATTTAATCAAATTTCAAATTTGATAATTCATATTAATGGATTATTTAATGGATAAATATCATAAGAAGCGATAATTCATATGCCTTTTTAAACTTCAATCAAATTTGTTTATTTAATTTTTAAAATTTTAAATTGAAGATTAAAAATAAAAACAAAAATTAAAATATATTTTGATTTGACAGAAATATCAAAAAAGGAAACATAAAATATCATAAATATCTTAATGGATATTTTAGAAATATCCATAAATAGTTCAAAAATCAAAATTCACTTGAAAATATTTTAAACACTTAAGTTGATAAAAATAAGAACAAAATACATATAAAATATTTTATAAACTTAATTAGGTGGGTATTTTAAAATTTTAAAAAACGTTTTTGTTAAAGTTTTTGTAAAAGCAGTGTTTTATTATATTAGAAATAAAATTTTAATTATTTTTAATATTTCATTTCAATAATTTTTTACTCATGGGATAACTTTTTGATATTTCCTTTAATTTATTTAAATAATTAAAATTATTAATTTGTGACATTTAAGCATGTTTTTGGTGTGAGATGTACGTGGATCGATACGTAATTGAGCTCTGCCTTTAACCCACCTTTATCTATAGATTTTCTCTCATTCCTGGAGCCCAACTTCTTAAACTGCTCTCTCTCTCTCTCATCTGCAGTCTCTCTCTCTCTCTCTAAACCACAAAAGAGATAATTAAAAATAAATTTTAACATAAAAATAACGATCAACTTCGATTTTAAAACTAAAGTAGATATTTTATTTATTTATTTTTTAAATTTTAAATTGAAGTTTAAAAGTAAAAACAAAAATTAAAGTGTACTTTTTAAAAAAGAATTTTTTTTTATTTTTATTTTAAAAATTAAAAAATTTCTAAAACTGAATATTAATTTTTATTTTGAATTTTAATAAATTATTCTAATTAAATATTTTTCTTTTATATTTATTTTAAGTAAAACTAAGATTAACTTTATTTTATTTTAATTAGATTAAAATCAATTTTGTACTATTAATAAACAATTGTCTGATATTATTTCGAGTTAGTTTAAAGCCTTTTAAAGCGAGCGTGAGAATGAGGTTTGAATACTTAATAGAGATAGTTTACTATATTGTAAAAGTGATTAAGCTTTCAAAAACTTATTAAAAAAATTAAAAGCTTTATTTGTTGAACACGTGGACATCTCACATCACTCAAATCAGTTATATAGTTTTTTTTTTTTTAAACTCAAAGCAATTATATTGTTCTAAACATATAAATAATAATCAAAATATGGAAAAATATATTTTGGTTGGAAAATATCAAAAGGAAATATAAAAAATATCATAAATATCTTAATGGATATTTTTAAAAAATATCCATAAAATATAAATGGTTCAAAAATCAAAATTCATGAAAATATTTTAAACACTTAAAATTTGATAAAAATAATAACAAAATACATATAAAGTATTTTATAAACTTAATTAGGTAGAGTATTTAAAATTTTAAAAAACGTTTTTTTTTGTTAAAAGTTTTTTTTTTTTTGTAAAGTGTTTTATTATATTAAATAAATTTTAATTATTTTAATATTTCATTTCAATAATTTACTACTCATGGGATAACTTTTGATATTTCCTTTAATTTATTTAAATAATTAAAATTATTAATTTGTGACCTCTAAGCATGTTTTTGGTGTGTTAGATCTTGTATGTCAATCATAATTGAAGCCTCTTTTCTGCTACGCTGTCTCTCATCTCTCATTCACGGAGCATTTCTTATTGCTCTGCCTCTCTGCTTTCTCCCTCGTACAGTCTCCACTCTATCTACAAGCCATAAAAGCAGATAATTAAAAATAATTTTAACATGACCATCAACCGATTTTAAAATAAAGTAGATATTTATTTATTTTAATTTAAAATTTTGAATTGAGATTTAAAAAAAAAAAATATTCCTTTTTAAAGAAAAAAGAATATTTTAATTTTTTTATTTTTAAAATTAAAATTCTAAAGCGATATTAATTTTTATTTTGAATTTTAATAAATTATTCTAATTAAATATTTTTCTTTTTATATTTATTTTAAGTAAAACTAAAGTTAACTTTATTTTATTTTAATTAAATTAAAATCAATTTTTTGAACTATTAAAAAACAATTGTCTAGATATACAATAGTTGGTTAAAACCTTTTAAAGGCAAGACGTAGGAGATGAGAATTGATGCTTAATAGAGAGACGGTTCTTATATTGTAAAAGTGATTAAACTTTGAAAAACTTGTTAAAAAGCGATTAAGGTTTATTTGTTGAACACGGATATCACATCACTCCAAATCGGTTATATAGTTTTTTTAAGCTCAAATCAATTATATTGTTCTAAACATATAAATAATGATCAAAATATGAAAAATATATTTTGATTTGTGAAATATCAAAAAATGAAATATAAAAAAAATATATCATAAATATCTTAATGGTTATTTTTAAAAATATCTATAAAATATAAATGGTTCAAAAATCAAAGTTCATGAAAATATTTTAAACACTTAAAATTTGATAAAAATAACAAAATACATATAAAATATTTTATAAACTTAATTAAAATTGGAAATTATTTTTAAAATTTTTAAAAAACGTTTTTGTTAAAAGTGTTTTTTGTAAAAAGTTGTTTATTATATTTTTAAATAAAATTGTAATTATTTTAATATTTCATTTCAATAATTTTACTCATGGGATAACTTTTGATATTTCCTTTAATTTATTTAAATTATTAAAATTATTAATTTGTGACCGCTAAGCATGTTTTTAGTGTATGAGAGTCTTCCGTAGATCGTCGTAATTGAATCTACCTTTCTGCTTCTGCTATCTCTCACTCTCTCATTCAGACCCAACTTTAATCCATATAAATTATTTGACAATATAATGCAAGTAATTTAATAGGTATTAAGTGTCGGATATATTTTTAAAAAAATTAACATAAAGTTAACTTAATATTACTTTTTTGTTCATTAAGACCATTCTGTTTTAGTAAAATAAATAATTCACATTTGAACTAATACATTTATGATATATTTTTAGCAATGTTTGTTAAATTGCCACAAGTAATGTCACTAACATTGTCTTTGTTGCAATATTTTGTCGAAAAATCACCATATGCGTCGCAAAGTCTAGGTCTATAGCTCACGATTTGCCAAATGACATTTAAATGGCGAAAGCCGAAATGAAGTATCGACATATATACCATTATCACTAGCGTTGGCACAATATATTTGTAGTTACATTTTGTTTTAATTGTGGTTTATATGTCACAAAACATAGCAATGTTTGTTAAGTGTATAAGCAATGTCGCTATTTTGTTTTTCTAATACAACATTTTGGCAAAATCCACCATACATCATGAAAGTAAATCGAGTAGCGGCATAAAAACATCATTAAAATGTAAAGTAACAAATTATCGACATATAAATATGTATTGTTAAAAGCGTTGGCCACAAATAAATTTGTAGCTATAATTTATTTAATTGTTGGTTATATGTCTAAACATAACAATGTTTGTTAAAATGTCCCGGAAGATGTCACTAATATTTGCTCTATTGCCTTTATTTGTTAAATTATCGCAAAAATTATATTTGAAAGTTTTGTATTACAATATTTTATGGAATCGTTGCTAAATGTTAGTTTTTTATCTTTAATTGATGTTTACAAAAGCGTCGTCTTATTAATGTGGTATAGACCAAATTGTTGTAGTGCCTTAACCCTAGATCCCTAAATTCGAGGCTATCGTTAGAGATTCTACCCAACTTTACAACAGTGAAGATCTTAATGGTATAAACCAAATCCATTGGTGTATGCATACTAGGGATCGTTAGCGTGCCCATGGTTGTTCGAAGCCTAGACAAACCGTGCAATAGGGAGGTCCAAGTGAAGCTACATTATACATTGAAGGAGGGCCTTTGGCAGAAAGACAACAAGGAAATGAGCATCCAACTAAGGTATTGATTGAGATATAAGATTCGAGCACTTGCACTAGTATGTTTACTTAACGAGTAGCGAAATAGGTTATGGTGAATCGAGAAGGTTCCCTGCGGTTTTTTTGAGGAGAGTTATGCATCAACAAATCACTTGTCATTTTTATTGTTTATTGTAAACACTTATAATTGTGAGCACACACACGCACTATGTGTTTACTAGAATGATTGTTTGAATATTCATTCAAACATAGTTATGTATTGGGTTTGAGATTTGGGATCGTCGTGGAATTGATTATATTTGAATTATTTAAAGATTAATTTCATCGATCGTAATGAGAAAAATGAGTTATGGTGAGTAAATGGGTTCTCCCATTATTTATTAAATTTTTGTGAGAAGAGATAATTATAGTTATTTAAGTTTTTATTAGTAATCAATTGGATTAAAATTAAAAAATCTATTTACCCTCTCTAGATAAAAGTATTTATTGGTCCACATATATAATCTTGAGAAAGATTCCCATCGCTTTCCCCTCTCTGGACAAAAAGTTCATATGTAAAAGGTTTGTAGGAATGTTTGTAAGAATCAATGAATAAATGGAGAGATATAACTCTTTATATTGTGTTTTACCACTTGAGAGGTTACTTGTGCATAAGGCACAGCATTGCATTGAGGCAAAGTCGGTGAGAATGAACTTAATTTCCCAAGGCTGGATGGTTGATGCTTTCCCAAAGCAGCTTTGGGACCCTGCTTTGTGTAGAGAAACAGGTGTTTCCAAATGCAAAACTACTTTAATGCACCCTAACAATATGTTTGGATGGAAGGAAGAATACTTGAGGGGAAAGAAAGGGTGAGAGGGGAAGAAAAGGTTAATTCTCTTTCCATCTCATTTGTTGGTAGATGGAATGGAAAGAAGTAAACGTGATTATTTACACATTACGCGTAGAAAGATTTATGTCTCTCTCATCATATATTTTATATTATTTAACTCCTTAAACGTCATGCATATTAATAAAAATGGAGTTTGGACCTCATAACCCCTCGGGTGTGCCAAACAAAACATTAGAAAAGAAAAAGAAAAAAGAAGAGAAAATTCAATAATTTCTTCAAGGCGTAGGATACATTCTTGGACAACCGTGGTTTTCGAGCACGAGTAGTGGCTTAGAAGAGTAAGATCATGCTGCGATTCAACTAAGTTGCTACTTGACACCTTAGGTGGGGTAGTCCAAGTAAATCCGTGAAGAAGTCTAGCCATCAACATAGTGGTCATGGTAGAACCGAGCATGACACCTGGGCATCCACGTCTTCCAGTACTAAATGACAACAAGCCTAATTTTGGATCAACTAGAACCACTTCAGAGCCGTCAACATTAAGGTGGCGCTCGGGCTTGAACTTTAGGGGCTCTTCCCAAATTTTAGGGTTACGACCAAGGCTAAGACGACTTATTAGCACATGACTACCTTTTGGAATAAAGTACCCAGCAACACTAGTATCTGCAATAGATTCATGTGGAACATTGAAAGCTGAAACTGGATGGAGCCTAAAAGCCTCTTTTGCGCATGCCTTGACGTAGTTCAACTTGGGCAAATCTGATTCTTGGACAAGTTTGCCCCTTCCAACCACTTGGTCTAATTCTTCCACTGCCCTTTGGAGTATCTTAGGTTGATTTATCATCTCTGCAAGTGCCCATTCAGTAGCATTTGATGGATTATCTACTGCAGCCAACATTAGGTCCTGCATGCATATAAATTAAATTAAAGATGTCTTGTCATGCCATGTAGTCCTTTAATTTTAATTAGTTTTCTTAATTCTAAGTGGTATATATATATATATATATATATATGTGTGGTTTACATACTGATAAGTAATGTGCAATAAAAAATATTAATTAATTAATAGAGAGCAAAAGTTTAAGGACTTGAGAGGGGATTTGGAAAGGGAAGGAAAGTGTTCTTACAAGAATTTGGGCCTTGATTTCTGAAGATGTTAATAGTGGAGCTGGTTGAGTGGTCGACAAGGCTGAATTAGAACATCAAGAATGTCTTGACCTCCTCACTCTTTTTTAATCCATTTCTCCACATAGCCGAATCCTTTCGTCAATTCACGGGATCGTTGTATTTTTATACTTTCGATTAGCTGCGGAGGATCCCGCCGTGACCGTCCAAATCAAATGATCATAAGCATGGTAGGTAATCGATATGCTAAATGCATTGATATATGCGAGAACTTTGAAAGAGCTTCAACATGCTCTATTCCTCAAGATTTGGCCCTCCATCACCATTCCTTTCTGAGATCTTTTGTTAAGCATCAATTTCCTAATCACATTTATGATAATGTTGTGTGGCCAGTGCGTGCGTTCAACTATGCCACCCTCGTCCTGGTCATTGCACAAATTATACACGTAACCAGTGAGGTGATCAGCTTCTTCCATTCTTTTATCTTGAAGCCAGCGGTGCCTTTGAGTTGAAAGCACCTCACTGGTGACGACTCTCCTCATCTTCTTCCATTGTTTGCCTGAAGGTGTTAGAGCTACTGTCAAGTAGCCATAGGTTGGTATTTCCGTGGACATGTGAACAGGTCTTGAAGAAAAAGTGATGTCTTGCCTATTCAAGAACTCTTGTGCGACTTCAGGAGAAGTGACAGTAATGACATGAATTCTCCCAAGACGGATGCATGCAATTTCAGTGTTTATTTTATCCATCATTATATGTATCCATCGGAATGCCGGTTTGTTGACGAGCATCCAATGTAGGCACCCAATGAGAGGTAAGGGTTTGAATTTTTGGAGGAAATCTTTTTGGACCTCCTCCTCGGTCGAGTTGTTGTTTTTGGTAACCTAGTGCAGTTTAACATGTCATGAAGTGTTAAAGCGCCAATGCACTATCCAAGTTGGCCCGGAGGAAAGGTGGACGGATGTTAGTGAATGCCATATTATTGGTGGAGGATAAGGTGGATGTGGTGATGCGAATGCCATTTTGTTATGAAACAAAGCTTTGTTCAACAGGGTTGTGAACCAATGTTGCAATGTTTCCGCACTCGTTCCTGCGAACATACATGATTGTATTTAAGGTGACCATTGGAAGCCACTTTAAGAAATTATTAGTTCGTACATGAATTTAGAACACCTAAATTATAAAATATAAATTCTAAATTCAAGATTTATGACACCGGTATGAGTCATGATACTCGATCTCTTGATTTCTTTCTTGAAATGGCGAGAGGTATGCAATAGACGGCATCTATGGGACAAGCCAATTTAGGGTCATGAAGGGGACGTTACCTGTATTTATAATGAAATCCAATGGGCTCTCCCTTCACGGGCAACAATTAGATTAAGGCCTACACTTAACCGCCTCAACCACATCAATTAAAAGATGTACATAAGCCCATCTAAATAGATCACTTAATAATATTGGGCTCATCTCATTGGACCATAAATTCAGAATTAATAGAAGTCCGGAAAAATTCCAACACAGACAAGATACTCTCTTTGGATGAACAAGTGGCAGATATGGAAAATTTTACCATGCAATGGTGATATTTGAATTGGATTTAATTATTAATAGAGCGGTAAAGAATGGGGTAGTGTTAATCTATAGTGGGGTGTGTATGGGGTGAGAATAACCCCACCCATTTAATAAGTTTACTTATTAAATGTAGCATGGTGTGAAATTAGTTACTAATATAAAGGACTGAAATAGAAAGAGAATGAATTTAGTAGTTTGATAATAAAAATTAAAATGAATAAAAATAAGCTTTCAGGTGAAATAGACCCTCACTATCGTAAGAAATATGGTGAAAGATCATTAGGGTCCCTGATACACGTTCTATTATTTATAAAGAGCAATGCTATTGGGACCTAAAATCGACTAATTTGCTGACCTAATTCATTGTGGCCTTTGGATTGGCTGTAGGCCCCATCAAACATTAGAAGAATTTAGTGTTGATCAATGATTCTTATTAAGCCACATCATTATGTCAGCCAAAATCAAGTCGAACCACCCAGATCTAATCTTTATAAAAATCATGAATGAAGGAATAGTAGCATCTATACAAGATATTTTAAAAATTATGGATGAAGATTATTGGTTAGACATATAAGGATCTTTATTTTGGGATTAGGATCGGTGATCGCATGGGATGAAATTGTGCTGTACGATGATGATAATGATGGAAGGAATCATTGTCTTGTGTGAGGTAATTGGGATAGGAAATTTGGTCGCTTGTGAGAACGGACAATCAAAGGGCGGATCTGCATCGTCAATTCACTTTATTCTCATATTTGTGGTTCCATGTGATAAATAATGTCGATGGGTGACAGCACAAATCCCAATAATGATCGCGAAATATGGGTGCGTGGAGCGCTTTTCGTTATGTAATGAATGATCTTGTCTTTGCACAAAATGTGGGCACCACAAATCACATGCTCTCTAGAAACACCCATAATGATGGCTGGTTTGGTCCACACTCGCATAAGGCCGCAGGCGTAAGTTTTATTGATTAAAAAAGTTAAAAACCGGTTCCATGGGTTGAAGTAAGGTAAAAACAAAGCCAGTGAAAATTACTTTGCCATTGGATCCAGCTCAATTGAGCATGTGGTCGTGGGACCAAACCACTGATAATGAGAAGGAATCTTTGCAGGCGGAAAAGGGTTGAATCGATTCACGATAGTTTTATGCGTTGGGGACAGGGGATGCGTAGATGACCTCAGTAGTACTGGTGTCATTGTCATCACAATCCGGCGGTTCATTAATTGTAAGAGCATGAGATTATAGTTTTATGAATAGTAAATTTAGTGTTGATCAGTTAGGTATTTAACTTGATTAAATGAATAGTAATTTTCAAAAACAAGCCAGAAAATAAAAATATTCATAATAATATATTGAGTCAAAGAAGTGAAATAGATTAAACGAAATTATGTTTAAAGGGTGAAAATGCAATTTTCACAAAATGATAAAACGATTATTTGCCACGAGAAAAATCGAGGTACAGATCTCGGATGGCCAAAGCTTGACTGTCGTTGAATTCGGTCTTGTGAAACTAGTTACCCAGTCAAATTTCATTGAATTTGAGGAACGATTGATTTTCCACGAAATTCGGCGTGAATAGTGGACCATGAATTTTAGAAATATCGAAAAATATCAAATATTTAAAGAATGTCCACTTAAAATAGATGAAACTAAAATTGGGACGAAATAAATTATTTCGGGACGAAAACGGACCGAATGAAACGTGACACGTGGCGCGACGTGAACCACGTGTCTCATGTATAAATAGCCTAAAAAAATCTAATCTACCAAAATATCTCATTCTTGGTCTAATCCAAACTATAGAGAGAGAGGGAGAGAGAGAGAGAGAAAGTCAAGCTTCTCCCTTCGATTCACGGGATTTCATCGGTCGAACTTCGACAGGTTCGAAATTAAAGGCGTCTGTGACGAGGGTTACGCGTGGGTACGAATCACAAATTACACCAGGTGGGTTTTTCCAAGAAGCAGAAGGCGGTGTCGGGGAAAGCACGCCATTTGGTAGGAGTTTTCTCCTACTTCGGGTTAATTTAGATCCCAGGGTATGTGTGTCGAGAGATGATGTCGATTTTTTCTCCGACCACATGTGGTATATTTTAGTCTATTGAGTCGTCATTTCGTCAGGAATTGAGTGATTAATTCTTAAGTAAACTAGGCGATGAGAACATTTCTCCTTGAAATAGGTCTATCCAAATTAGGCCATTTAGTTCATAAATGCGTTCGAGTGGGTATGTTGAGTAGTTTTTGTTACGTTTTAAGACTCCATGAAGCGTATTTTAACCATAACTTGGCCATCGACTCATCTGGTGGTGATTCAAATTCTAAGTAAACTAGGCGATATGAGAACATATCTCCTTGAAATCGATCAATCGAATTCCGACCCATTTTGGACTCGAAGTAGTGAAGGAGCTATGTTGAGATAGTTCTGGTTTTTATTTGTAGAATAATCCCTTTTGTTTGGATATATCTTGAGTTACGGTGTCAGGTTGGGTGATTCAGTTGGAGAAGAACCACACAGAACCGTATCTCAAAATGGTCTAGTGTCAAATTATGGATTAAGACCCCTGAAATCGGGTATCATAGACTATTTCCAGTGTAAACAAAGTAAATTGACCAGTTTTGAATGAAAAGGCCATAACTTCTTCATCCGAACTCCGTTTTGGGTTTTCTTGGACTCTATGGAGAGCTCATTGAATCAAGATTCTATCCATATTCCTGTAGAGTACAAGGGATGATCAAAACATGGCTGAAAATTTATGTTTTACACCAAGTGTGCAGGTTGCTTGGTTATGTCGATGTGAATAGTCGGGTTTTGGCATGACCATTTCATGGCATGTTGTGGGCTATTGTATGGGGTAGTAATTGCCATGAGTTAGCATAATAAAATTATGAGAACAAAAAGGAGTTGAGTTCAATTGATTTTAATCAATTGGAAGTGGTCATCTTAGGGTTCTTTGGAAAGTAGCATAGTTAATGGTTTAATTGAACATGATTGAGTATGAATTTTATGGATAATGTGAGCTTGTAGGAAGGTGATAAAGGACGAGGTGGAGGTGGAAAGTTTTGTTTAAAGGAGGAAAAAGGGCTTAAATAACTAAGGTGAGAAAATGTAAATGTTTATGAATATATATATATATATATATATATATATATATATATATAGATATTAATGTTTACAAATGTATATGTTTTCATATCTATGTTATAAATGTTCAAATGAAAAAGAAATGTGGTTTTCTTGACTTTAAATTATGTTGAGAAAATATGAAATGATTATGATTTCCATAGTTTTATAAAGCATGTGTTGAGAAAATATGAAATGATTATGGTTTCCATAGTTTTATAAAGCATGATTTATGGTTTCCATATGAAATGAAATGTTTATGAATGTATATTTTATATATACATGTTTATATAAATGTTTGAATCCATGCCCTATGTTACAAAGATAAAGTTTAAAGGAAAGTCGACTAAAGAGTATTTTCTGCGTGCATAGTACATGGGAAAGGATTAGGATTTTTTTTTAGAGGGAAGGGAAGAGTGATGCATATTGCCATACACGTGTAAATTACGAAAAGTTTATCAACGCATAATGTGATTTATTCCATAGTGCAATGGTATTTAAAAGAAGACCGCGATTTATCGGAGGTTCCTCTTTAGGTCATCGGTGATCGTAAGACTGTTTCCTCGTAGGTTCTTTCATAGGCCAACGGTGGTTAACGGTGTGGCACGATTTCTCGGAGGTTCCTTTTTGGGCCATCGGTGATTGTAAGACTGTTTCCTCGGAGGTTCTTTCATGGACCAATGGTGGTTAACGGTATGCGGGTTCCATGGGATATGACGGATTCAAAAAGGAAAAGAAGGTATATTGAAAAGATATGTTGATACAATTGTTTCACACATTGTATTTGTTGTATATGGAAAAGAAAGTAAAATAAATGTTTATAGAAATGAGATCTCCAAACAATTGTTTTACACGTTGTACTTGAACAGAAAGGAAAAGAATGCAAAGTAAATGTTTATGGAAATGAGATCTCTATAAAATTGTTTTACACATTGTATTTAAACTATATCTGGAAACATTATTTTCCTATGAGCTGGCACTCTCCTTTGAATATTCAGCTCATTTTTTTCCAAATGTTTATAAATGTTTTTCGAGGCGGCGACGTGCGGTTCGGCGTCCTCTGGGCCCCGATTGACACTGCGCCTCACGTGATGACCACCTTTTGAAAATGTGTAGTTTTTGTGTAAGTAACTACTTGTGCACCTTTATTTTGTAATGTATAGATTTTAAAAGATTGTTTATATATCTATAGTGTTCAAAATTGATTTTAAAGTTTGATTTGAAATTGGTTGTGGTGGACTTGATGTCCCATTGTTGGATGTGGAGTAAATTAAATTGTTTTATTACAGGTGTTGTAAATTGGGACATGTCCGAAAAACAAAGGAAACTCTGCCCGATTTTCTATAAAGGGTTTAATGTTTAAAAAAAAATAAAAAATTGTCCCACCATGTTTCATAAGATTTAAATGGAAGCGTGCTTGTATAAATGGGTTCGTTCACGATTCATTTAAGGTTTAAAAGAAATGAAAAGTTTTTTCGTCATTAGGAGTGCCGGGGGTCCCTCAAGTTAGGAAAAGGAAACTCGGGTTGGGTCCCTTCAACATGGTATCAGAGCCCAAGTTTTTGAAATTGTTTTGGTGTTTTGAAAAGTCTCCACGTCCTAAAATGATTTAATGTTTGATTTAAAGGTGCACGAGTTATTTTAATAATTAAATTTCATATGAACTTTATAACATATGATATGTTTAAATGTTATAGAAAATCGTCGTCGGCGATCCGACGAAGGAGACTTCACGTAAAAGTCGTCTTGCTCGAGGCGAGAACATATAGATAAAGCTGTTAATGTTCCTATTCCACCTCACTGTTCCTTGAGCCTTCACGAGCGGGACATCGCATCCTCTAGAGCCAAGCAGAGTTAATATCTGTGATCGAGATGGCAGATTTTAGCTCTGACATTTCGTCGGCCGGAGTGAGTCGGTGTCCATTAGTGACGAAATTAGGAGACGAAAATTATGGCGAAATAGGGGATCTGAAAAGGCATGAGTCGGTGGCTGAAATTGTGAGAATTACGAAATACCCCAAAATATACCAGTTTTCGACATGTTTAGGGTATTTGTAAGCGTAATTTGAATGTTTAGAGTAGGTTAAATCTGAAACATGGAAATGAGAAGTGAAATTTACAAGATTGGAAGTTAAATATAAATTGTCCAAAAAGGAGATTAAAAGTCATAAGTTAACAAGATTGATGCTAAAAATGAAATTTAATAAGTATGTGATTCAGAAACTAATTAGAGAGAAAGAGATGGAATAGAAATAATGAGTTAAGGGCTTAAGTGCAAAAATGAAAGTTAGAAGTAAAAATAGGTTTTGAAGCTTGGCCAAACATGGCCTTAACAAACATGGATAAGAAGACCAAATTTGGTCTCCAAAAGAAAGGCAAGTAGAGAGGAGAGAAGAGAAAGGAGAGAAGAAGAAGAGGAAGAGGAAGAGAAGAAGAAGAGGAAAAGAAGCCATGATAAAAAAGGTATGGAACTAACCTTGGGTATGGATTCTATTATGGATCATATGGATTTTGTATGGGATTCTAGAAAAGTTTAGGAGTTCCAAATCTAGGGTTTGTTAAGATTTCATCTAACCAAAGATGTATTGAATTAGGGTTGGTAGAGCTTCCCATATGAGTGAATAGTTATAGAATCCTCTTTTAAATTTGGATTCATGGGTTTAATTTAGAGTAATTAGTTAGGGTTTAGAACAAAGCCTAACTAATCATCATATTTGGTTTGGTATAGGTCACAACCCATATTAGAATGGTTTTGGGATAAATTCATGGAAAAGTTTTGAAGAAAGATAGGTAATGAAAGATGAATTGAGTAAAATTGAGGTTATAAGATGAATTTAGTGTGGTTTTGAGTGTAAGATAAGTATAGAGAGTTGAATTGGGTAGAAAAATATGGAAAAGTTCAAAAAAGCCCACATTCTGGCAAAGTCGAACACATGTACCGGTATAGGTAAGGAATTATTACCCGGTACATGTAGTGCTGTTTTTTGATTCGACCCGGAGTTTTCGTATTTTAACCATAACTTGCTCATTTCTTATCTGATTTGAGTGATTCAAGTTGCTGGTTAAAATATACTTCAAGGAAAACCAGAAACATCCTCAAATAGGTACCCATAAGAATTCTGCTTCGTGGCCAAAAATTCACTCAAAGTGGGGCCATGTACAGAAGCCAAATTCTGCTTAGTTTGATCATAGAGAGTGATAGGGTTGTTTCGGACGTAACTTAAGTTTCGGTGCTCCAATTTCGGTGATTCCAGTTGGAGGAGAACCCTTAGCACCTTAGCTTTAAAAGAGTACAAAGAACCAGTGTCAAATATGGAGACTAGGCACTGGAAAATGAATATTACAAACTGTCCCTCGGGTAAAATCGGTAAACCGACTAGTTGACATGAAAATGTCATAACTTTAGTTAGGATGCTTCAATTGGAATGATTCCAATTTCTGAGTAAAGTAGATTCATAAAGGAATAAGAATATATGAATGATGTGTGAATACATAGACATCATACTGTACAAGTATGAAATGCCATACGGAATAGGCATGAAACATGAACATGAACCTGAATGTGATAAGTAGAACTTGTATGGATCTTTGGAGTTTGAGTAATAGTTCTTGTATGGAATTGTAAAGAGTCTTGGTTTATATAGAATATGTGTGGAGTTATAGGATTTGTACCTTGGTATAGGGTTCTTTACTGCGATTTGTGGTTTGGTTTTGTGTATGGAACTTGGTATGGCTTTGTATGGGTGTTAGAGTTTAGTATGGTTTAGTATGGAAATTAGAATTTATGTATGATTTGTATGGATGGTTATGGGTTAGTGTGAAATTGTGGACTTTATGGAATCCCTCATTAAGCTAAGATTTGAGGTGTTAGAGAGTGAAATTACTTGTTGAATTATGGAATCTTCCCTTTTGTGGATGGATTGTAAAATATGTATGGATATGGAAGTTGGTTTATTCCTACTTTTGGGGTGATTTGGGGATTGATTGTAGGATGGTTTTATGCCGTGTGTTTGGCATGTTTAATACCATATTGAGCTTATAATAAGTCAGAAAATGACAAAAGGCAGTGTGCTTCTTGCTGTGCAGATCTTGCAAGTTGCTGATTTTCTTTACGACTTGCAACTTGCATAACTCCTTCGTTAGGACTCCGTTTTGGGTGTTCTAGGACTCTATGGAAATCCCTTTGAGTCTAGAATCCATCCATATATAGCTTGATACAATCTTGAGCTTATAATAAGTCCGAAAATGACAAAAGACAGTAGCTGCTGCTGCTATTGGAATTCTGCAAGTTGCTGATTTTCTTCAAACTTGCAGCTTGCATAACTCCTTCGTTAGGACTGCGTTTTGATTATTCTAGGACTCTATGGAAAGCCCTTTAAACAAGTCTAAAATCCCATCCATATGGCTTGATACAATATTGAGCTTATATAATAAGTCCAGGAAATGACAAATACAATGGCTGCTACTGCTACTGCAGGTGCTGCAAGTTGCTGATTTTCTTCATGGCTTGCAATTTGCATAACTCCTTCGTTAGGACTTCGTTTGGGTGTTCTTGGACTCTATGGAAAGCCCTTTGAGTCTAGAATCCATACATGTATATATTGATATAATGTGAGCTTATAATACACCTGAAAATGACAAAAGACAGTAGCTGCTGCAAATATGTACAATTTGCTGATTTTTCATGGCTTGCAATTGCATAACTCCTTAGTTATGACTCCATTTTGGAGTGTTCCTCGGACTCCATAAATCCCCTTTGAGTATAGAATCCATTCATATATAGCTTGATACAATATTGATCTTATAATACACCTGAAAATGACAAAAGACAGTAGTTGCTGCTGCTACTGCAGGTGCTGCAAGTTGCTGATTTTCTTCATGGCTTGCAATTTGCATAATTCATTCGTTAGGACTCCGTTATGGCTATTCTTGGATTCGATGGAAAGCTCATCGAATTTAGAATCTAACCATATGCTATTTAATGGCATTTGGTACTTACATCTTGTCTGAAAAATTGAATTGTTGTACTAAGTGTACTAATGTTGGTTAAAGTTAATTAGATACATAGTGAAAGGATATGATATGAACAAGAAATAGCAATATATGTAGATTTGATATGTGAGGTATAGATAAGAAGAGTACCTATAGGTATCAAGGAAAGTCTACGTGCGTACTCTGCCGAGAGATATGATAGTCGATAAAGAAGCGAGAAAAACATACAGAGTATAGGAATGTATAAGGTATAAGTCATAAGATATGATAATTAGATAAAGTACATGAAGATATAAGTTAACAAGATATAAGATGTTACAAGTAGAGGACATGATATGAATATAAAGAGTGGATGATATGAATATATGATTGTCATCACATGCTTGAATAGATGGAACATGATAGGAACCATGAATGAGTAAGCATACATGATAGAAATATAGAAATACATGAATAGCTAAATCATGATAGAGAAATAAAGGATATGATGCATAAATGATATAAAGGGATATGAATAGATGAAGATATATATATGAATATATGAATATAAAGTGCATAGATGCATTCATGATATATGATAGGATTACATATATGATATGAAGCCGAAAACTAAATGATAGAAAAAAGATATGAATATCGTATTGTAAAGAAAATATAGAACAAAAATAAGCTAAGAAATATGTGAAGGTAATGCAGACGAAATAAATAATAGTGTATATCATCGACCATACATGATAACAATAGTTATTCATGTAGATGAGATAATAATACCAAAAATAACTAATAAAATGGATTATGCTTAGAACCTGATAGAGGGATAGATTGGCATGCCTATTAGGGAAAAATAAGTTTACGACATCTTGTTCAGTTGGCCTGTTTGGGTCATTCTGCCTTATCGAGGCCCTTATAGATAGTCATTGTCTCGTCGTAATGTAGTAGCAACCGGGCCCATATAAATGGTCATTGTCTCGCCTGATGATACTTGACTCCCGGGCCCTTATAGACCAACATTTCGCCCACCGATGATGCAGTACATAACCGGGCCCTTATAGTTTCCTTTATTCACTTCTAGGTTTATGCGGGCATGAAACATAAAAAAAATGACAAGTATATGCATGATTCGAGAAAAATGATAAAGTACATGACATGATATGAGAAGCACTTAGCATTGTTATGTGACAAGTACACAAGTACAAGAAATAAAGTGTCAATGACACGAAATGTATATGACGGATAAAGTATATGGCGTATGAAAGTATAGTATATGGCAGGTATATGAAAATCATAGGAAAGTATAGTATATGAAAAGTCTGAGATGAAAATATAGGGTCTGATATGACGGTACAAGATGAAATGAAAGTATATGACAAAATATGCAAGTACATGAGGAAATCACATTACTCTTGAATGACAAACATGTGAGATTCCCTCTCGAATGCATGCGTGAATGTCAATTCTATAGTCGGAGTAAGCCTTAGTAAGTATGTAATGACTAAGATCGTATAAGAAAATATATGATAAAACAATATGTAAGAAATAGATAGTATAGCATGGGCGTAGCCACTACATGAAAAGGAGGCATGATAGGTACATGATAAGAAATGATATATGTACTAGTACATGAATGTAATAAATCATAGAAATGAAAAGACTAGAAAGCAATTAAAAGACATATGAAAGCATTTAAATAAACTACGACGATCAATATTATTGGTCCTCCATGTATATGTTTTCCACTAAGCGTAAAGAAAAGCAGCACGGGTTTAATCGGGTGTAGTGCGGCGAAGGCAAGAGGATAGGACATCCCACATCAGCAGCACAGGCCATCTCAGAGATAGGTGCTCACCGCACTGTTCCGCAATCTCTGATTTTCATTGGACAGGTATATGTAAAGTTTTGTAATAGTGAAATTGTAATGCTGATAAAAGGGACTCAGTATATGTGTATAGAATATAATAGAGGCCACTATGGTGGTATATAATGTATATGTAAAGAATTTTGTTATTACGAAATTTGCATATGAATGAGAGAAAATAGTGCAAGTGTCGGCCTAGAAAGAAAATGTTAAGAGTCCCGTCAGAAGTGTGACACCCCTCGCCAGCCTCATCGGGTCTTAGGGTTCGGGGCGTCACATGTTCAATGTTATGGGATGCTCCGATGAGGAGATGGTGACATATTTTGCTTTCCTATTGAGAGATAGAGCACTTAACTAGTGGAAGGCAGTATAGAGACGATTTCCTGAGGGGGTGTCCTAGACTCAGTTTAAAGAGGAGTTTCTAGAGAAATTCTACCCTACGGTCTATAAAGATCAGAAAATTGAAGATTTTCAAGCAGGCAAGGGACCATGTCGTGTGATTATGAAAGAAGTTCTCGGAACTAGTGCGACATGTTCCTCTATTTTGTGACCACGAGGTACAGAAAAGTAAGAGATTTGTAGTGGGCTTGAGAAAAGAGGTCAAGAGCATTTTGGCGTTAGTCTCTCATACTCAGTATGGACAAGTGGTTGAGGCTTCCATCAGGATAGAGAGGAGTTTGAGATTAGCTCCTCAAATTGCACAGGGTTCGCAAGGGCTAAAGAGGGATGGATCTTTTTGATCAATTATAGGGAGCGAGGGTATTTTCGAAAATTGATCTGAGGTCAGGTTACCATCAATTAAAGATCCGGTCAGAGGATGTTCCCAAGACAGCTTTTAGAACACGGTATGGGCATTACGAGTTCTTAGTCATGCCATTGGACCTTGATGCCCCAGTTGTTTTTATGGATCTTATGAATAGGATCTTTCGGCCTTATTAGGTATCGGTTTGTTATGGTATTCATTGATGACATTTTTATCTGTTAGGCGAGTAAGGAAGATCATGAGGAGCATCGAGGATTATTTCCCGAGATTATGAGGAAAATCGGTTGTATGCCAAAGTCGATAAATGCCGGTTAAGGTTAGGCAGTGTTGCTTTCTAGGACATGTGATTTTAACGAGGCGTTTGTTGATCCTCGAGGTGAGGCAATTATGGCTGGAAACCACCTCTGAATGTGATAGAATCACGAGTTTTAAGGTTTGAGATCTGTCGAAAGTTTGTTGAGGGTTTTCGAAGTTAGCGGCTCATTTAACTAAATTGACAAGGAAGAGGAAAAGTTTGTATTGTCGAGCATGTGACCGCCGATGAACTAAAGCTGGAAATTGACCTCGGCCAGTTCTTACACTTCCGCCGAGCGGGATAGATATAGTGTATTGTGATGCATCCAGGCAGGGCTTAGGGTGTGTGTTAATGCAACATGAAAATGTGATAGCATATGCTTCGAGACAATTGAAGAAGCATGACCGGAATTATCCGACACACGACTGAGATGGGTTGTTGTAGTCTTTAGCTACGGGATATGGAGACATTACTTATATGGGGTTCCATGTAGAATTTTAACAGATCACAAAAGCCTACAATATTTATTCACACAGAAGGAGTTAAATATGAGACATAGGAGATGAGTTGAGCTCATTAAGGATTATGAGTGCACTATTGAGTACCATCCGGGAAGGCTAATGTGGTAGTTGATGCTCGATAGGAAATCTACGGGTTCCATATCTCACTTAAAAAGACCCGTATACCTCCCACTAAGCTTGTGGGATTGGGTGCTTTCAGGTGTGAGACTAGAGTTGATCTTGGGCTTTACTAGCTACATTTCATGTTAAATCGATGTTGATTGGCGGGATAAGGGCTCTGGACTGAGATCAGGCCGTGATTAAGTTGAAGAGCGATGCAGGCGGTGGGGAAGGGATTTTTCGGTCACGAGCAGATGGTACATTGATGATGGGTCACAGTTATGGCCAATGGGATGTGGGAGAATTAAAGAAAGAAATTATGGAAGGCGCTCTTACGCATATGATGCATCAAGGAAGCACTAAGACATCATACCACTGAGGAACACTCTTTTGGTGGAGGGTATGAAGAAAGATGTTGCGGTTGTCTCGGATGTCTCATTTGTCGACAACTCAAAAATTTGGTATCAAGACACAACAGGGCTCTTACAGTCTCTTCCAATCCCTCATTGGAAATGGGAGAAAATCACGATGGATTTTGCGGTAGGACTACCGCGTTGCCAAAGTGATTATGATGCGATATGGGTGATTGTTGATAGATTGACGAAATCAGCCCATTTCCTACCTATGAAAAATAGTGACTCAATTGAGAAGTTGGCTAAGTTGTATGTAAAAGAGATTGTGCGAATTTACAGTACGCTGGTATCCATAGTATCAGACAGAGATCCACGGTTTACTTCCGGAATGGCCCGGCTTACGAGCTGCGGGTACTGGTTACATTTCAATACGGCTTTCGACCTCGGTGGATAAGCTATCCCCGAAAGAACCATCTGAGACATTGGAAGATATGCTAGGGCTTATGTGTTAAGTTTAAAAGGTAGTTGGGATAAACATCTACCGTGGCAGGTTGCCTACAACAATGGTTATCAACCAAGCATTGAAATGGTGCCCTTCTGAGGCCTTATATGGAAGAAGTCTGAGGACTCAGCTATGTTGGGATGAGGTAGGTGAAGAAAAATTGTTGGAATCGGTGTTCAGTCACGATAGATAATGTTAAGGTTATCAGGGATAGATTAAAGATAGCCTGGTCAGTGAAAAGTTATCTTAGATATGAAGGAGAGATCGAATTTCGGGTGGGGATCGGTATTTACGGGGATATCATGAAAGGGGTGTTGCGATTCGGAAAGAAAGGGAAGTTAAGTCCCCGCTATATGGGACCTTATGAAATTGTAGAAAGAATTGGGAAGTAGCGTGGTTGGGGTTGCTTACAGTTGCTTGGGGAATACATGGCGTCTTTCATGTTTCTATGCCCAGTATATAGCGGATCCTTCACATGTGTTAAGTTTGAATTGAAATAAGACTTGACTTATGAAGAAAAACCGATTCATATTGTTGATCGAAAGGATCAGGTTCTTCGGAGCAAAGTAATTCCTTTAGTGAAGGTGTTGTGGATGAATCACAGTAGAAAGGAAGCAACATGGGAACGTGAAGATCAAATCTGACTCGTTATCCACACATTTTAGTTAGGTATGATATTTAAATTTACGGGATGATATTTTATGAGGGGTGGTGTAAGACCACAGATTTACGATTTCATGAATAGTAAATTTAGAGTGTTTGATCGGTTAGGCATTTGGTAGAAGCTTGGAATGAATAGTATTACAAAACAAGCCCGGAAATAAAAATGTTCATAATAATGTATTGAGTCAGAAAAGAATATAGGAAATAGATTAAAAACGAAATTATGTTAAGGGGTGAAAATGCAATTTTTCTGAAAAATGGCAAAACGGTAATTTGCCATAGAAAAATCTGAAATTTTTCTAGATCTCGGATGACGAAATGGACTTCACCGTTGAATTTTTCTCGTGAAATCTAGTTACCCAATCAAATTTCATTGAATTAGAGCGATTCGCGAAATTCGAGGCGACGGGTGTCGAGTGGACCCCGAAAACGAGATTTTTAGAAAAATCCCAAAAAATATCAAATATTTAAATAATGTCCACTTAAGATATATGAAATAAAATCGAGGACAGAAATAAGTGGGATGAAAACGGGCCAAGGAAAGCGTAGCACGTGTGTAGCGTGAGCCATGTGTCTCATGTATAAATAACCTAAAATCTAACCTGCAAAGATCTCATTTTGGTCTAATCAGGCTCATAGAGAGGGAGAGAGAAAGCTGAGTTTCTCTCTTTGATTCATCAAGTTTCATTAATTCGAACTTCGGCGGTCCCGAGAATTAAAGGCGATACGTGGCGAGGGCTGCGCGTGGAGTACCGGAAATTATAAATTTTGCCAAGGCCCGAGGTTCATGTTTTCCAGCAGAAAAGCGGTGTCACGGAAAGCACGCCATTTGAGGTAGGGTTTTCTCTTACTTTCGGGTTAATTTAGTCTAAGGGTATGTGTGTGTCGAGGAGATCTTTGTCAGTTTTTTTCTTCGACCCTATGGCGTATTTTGGTCATAACCAGCCATCACTCATGTGAATTGGTGATTCAAATTTGAAGTAAACTAGACGCTGATAGGAAGACTTGTTCTCCTTGAAATAGGTTTATCCAATTAGAGCCCATTTGGAACGAAAATGCATTCAAAATGGGGCCCATGGTTCAAGCGAGTTTTTACGTTCTGTTTTTTAAGACTGCGTGACTATATTTTGGCCGCCAACTTGGTCATCACGTATCGAATTGGTGGTTAAATTGTTAAGTAAACTAGGCGATGGGAACATTTCTCCTTGAAATGGAATCAATCAATTCGATTCCGTTGGGACTCATGAAATGTATTCAAAGAGGGCTGTATTCGAGATAGTTTAAGTTACGTTTGAAAGCAAGATAATCCCGGTTATTTAGGATATATCTTGAGTTTCAGTGATCCGATTTGGGTGATTCCAGTTGGAGAAGAACCCTAAGAACCGTATCTCAAAATGAGTACAAAGAACAAGTGTCAAATTATGGATTAAGACCCCTAAAATCGGGTATCACAGACTATTTCCATTGTAAATAGAGTAAATTGACCAGTTTTGAATGAAAAGGCCATAACTATGATGCGAACTCAGTTTGGGTTTTCTTGGACTCTATGGAGAGCTCATTGAGTCAAGCTTCTATCCATATTCCTATAGAGTACAGGGGATGATCATAAAATGACTGAAAATTTATGTTTTACACCAAGTGTGCAGGTTGATTGGTTATGTCGATGTGAATAGTCGGGTTTTAGCATGACCATTTCATGGCATGTTGTGGGCTATTGTATGGGGTAGTAATTGCCATGAGTTAGCATAAGAAAATCATGAGAACAAAAGAGGTTGAGTTCAATTGATTTTAATCAATTGGAAGTGATTAAATTCTTAAGGGTTGCTAGAAAGTATAGTATAGTTAATGGTTTAATTGAACATGATTAAGGTATGGATAATGTGATTTGTAGGAGGAAGGTGATAAAGGACAAGGGTGGAGGTGGAAAGTTTGTTTTAAAAAGGAGGAAAAACCTTAAATAACTAAGGTGAGGAAAATGTAAATGCTTATGAAAATATATATATATATATATATATATATATATATATATATATATATATATATATATATATATATATATATATATATATTAATGTTTATAATGTATATGTTTTTCCTTATCTATGTATAAATGTTCAAATGAAAAAAAAGAAGTAGTTTCTTGACTTTAAATTATGTTGAAAATATAGAAATGATTATGGTTTCCATAGTTTTATAAAGCATGTGTTGACAAAATATGAAATAATTATGGTTTCCATAGTTTGATAAAGCATGATTATGGTTTCCATATGAAATGAAATGTTTATGAATATATACTTTATATATACATGTTTATATGAAAATGTTTGAATCCATGGTTACCCTATGTTACAAAAGATAAAGTTTAAGGAAAGTCGACTAAAAGTACTACGCATGCATGGTACATGGGAAAGGGTTAGGATTTTTTTTAGAGGGAAGGGAAGAGTGATGCATATTGCCATACACGTGTAAAGTACGAAAAGTTTACCAACGCATACAATGGTATTTAAAAGAAAGGCACGATTTATCAGAGGTTCCTTTTTGGGTCATCGGTGATCGTAAGACTGTTTCCTCGTAGGTTCTTTCATAGGCCAACGGTGGTTAACGGTGTGGCATGATTTCTCAGAGGTTCCTTTTTGGACCATCGGTGATCGTAAGACTGTTTCCTCGAAGGTTCTTTCATGGACCAATGGTGGTTAATGGTATGCGGGTTCCATTGGATATGACGGATTCAAAAAGGAAAAGAAGGTATATTGAAAAGATATGTTGATACAATTGTTTCACACATTGTATTTGATGTATATGGAAAAGAAAGTAAAGTAAATGTTTATAGAAATGAGATCTGCAAACAATTGTTTACACGTTGTACTTGAATAGAAAGGAAAAGAATGCAAAGTAAATGTTTATGAAAATGAGATCTATACAATTGTTTCATTGTATTTAAACTATATCTTGAAACATTATTTTCCTATGGTATCTCTCACTAAGCTCCTTTAGCTCGCACTTTTTTCCAAATGTTTTATAAATATTTTCGAGGCGGCGCGTGCGATTCGGCGTCCTCTGGGCTGAAGCACTCAGCCTCACGTGTGACCACCTTTTGAAAATGTATAGTTTTTGTTGTAAATAACTTCTTACTTGTGCACCTTTATTTTGTAATGTATAGGTTTTAAAGATTGTTTATATCTATAGTGTTAAAATGATTTTAAAGTTTGATTTGAAATTGGTTGTGGTGGACTTGATGTCCCGTTGTTGGATGTGGGTAAATTAAATTGTTTTATTACGGGTGTTGTAAATATTGACATGTCCAGCAGAGAAGCTTCATCCGATTTTCTATAAAGGGTTTAATGTTTAAAAAAAAAAAAATTTGTCCACCATGATTCATAAGATTTAAATGGAAAATGCTTGTATAAATGGGTTCGTTCCGCAGTTCACTTTTAAAAGGTTTAAAAGAAATGAAATATTTTTTCATCGGTAGGAGTGCGGGGATGGTCCCTCGAGTTAGGAAAAAGAAGCCGGGTTGGGTCCTTCAACATGGTGTCGAGCGAGTTTTGAAATTGTTTTGGTGTTTGAAAAGTCTCCACGTCCTAAAATGGTTAATGTTTGATTTAAAGGTGCACGAGTTATTTTAATAATTTCATGAACTTTATAACATATGATATGTTTCGTCATTATAGAAAATGCGTCGTCGGCGAAGATCCCGACCCAGAGGAGACTTCTGTAAGTCGTCTGCTCCAATGAGCCACATAGATAAACTGTTAATGTTCACATTCCACCTCCTGTTCCTTGAGCCTTCACGACGGGACCATCGCATCCTCACAGAGCGACGGGAGTTAATATGCCGGCAGTCGGATGAAGCCAGTTTAGCCCTGACATTGCGTCGACCGGGTGGAGTCGGCCGGTGTCCATTGGAGGAATTAAGGAAATTAGGGGCAAGAAATTATGTGAATAGGGGGATCCTAAGCCCAGGTGGTCCGTTGACAACTTCGTCAACCCGTGGAGATACTCGTGGATGTCGGGTAACTTCGACACCACTCATGAAAATCGGGCGAGTCTCGCTGTACGGAGGCTCTGCAATTGCAAACTTTGTCCTAACAATTTACAATGACCACCGGGGTCCACATGCGGAGTAAAATAATGGCCATTTGGGCTGTATCAATATCATATCCCAACCCTGACTATATTATATGGTTAGAGGAGTTAATAAGTACTCTTAATTCAGCATATATTAAAATTTAGGTTTCTATTACATGTTATACAAAATGACAATGCCAACACCTTAGACTTTCTTCTAAGCGCGGCATCTAGTGTCGTCCTCTGTGCACTCCCTGGCCACACGAAATAGTGATCCCTCAACGGGGTGAGCAAAGCCAGTAGTGATAATTTCCTGTAGGTTACTCCCCCACCTAAGTGCACATGTCATGACAAACAATCACATCCAAGCAATTACATGAACCTACTCTAATGTTTACATGACCAATCCCATGTCTCGAGTCCTCACCGCTCCCTCACACATGCCTAAGCCGAATGCGAGTAAAATATCAAGTTTTCAAAACAAAAACTTTGTGAAAACTCACTGCAATTCGATAAACATTGGAATTTACCTCGGCGGGTGTTGAGATATTTCTCAGAAACAGTCATGGTCCTAAATCCCGAGAAGTGATATTAGGACAACTCTCGAGAAATTCTTGGAGAAAATCTTCCTTGAAATTCCTTTCACAAACATTTTCGTTTTCTTTCCAATTTCATGTCATGCACTCACTCCTAATATTCTAGGGTCTTTTAGTGTATATGGAATGCATGATGTCAATCCCAAACAAACTCATGCTAATATATAAAACATGTATACTAACATAATTAATCCATAAATCATGTTATGCAAATTCACAATCAATAATACCAAGTAGCTCACATGGGCTAATTAACAAACATAAGCAATTCATTTTGAATCACTCAACATCATAAAAATCACACCAAAAATCACGTCACTATTCACATGAACATTGAAACCCTCGATTGGCACTGTTCACGACCACAACAATGGGGATTTTCTCCACTAGGTTCAAATTTTTTTAGACCGAAAATACGGCTAATCCAAGCCTCGAGCAATCTGACCATTTACATGACTTGAAGAATAACACAGTAGGAAAGGATCTCTGGAGTTGTCGAACTCCACCAAATTGGTGTCACGTGGCCTTCGCGAGTAGATCGACTTTGCTTCTTGCTCAGTCGGCCAAGCCGGTCGAGCGATCGAAATCTAGAGAGAAGGCACACTTTCTCTCTACAGAATTTCAAAGCAACCTACATATACATTCAGCCCACTTGCCATTTTTCTCCAATTTTTGTGTTTTAATGGAGAAAACAACTATTTGCTATTTTGTCTTTTTCAATTAACATTTTATTAATTCCTTATGTGTCCCTTTTCTTGATTTTTTGACATTTGGCACAATCTCGGTCATCCATCTCATCCTCTCTCTACTCATGCAACATGTTTCATAGGTACATGTAATCAGTGACCGCGTCATGTGCTCACGGACGTTCTTTTGGCTTTAGATGCCTCGAAAAGCGTGAAATTAGGTGTCTCAGTGCGTAGTCATTTATGGTAGCTAGATTCGAGATGATTCCAACGGTGAAATCTGTTTCGTCATCCGAGATCTAGAAAATTTTCAAATTTTTATCGAAATGACCATTTTGCCATTTTTCAGAAAATTGGAATTTTCTCGGGTCTTACAAATACATTATTATGAACATTTTTTTTTATTTTCGGGGCTTGTTTTTTGAAAATTACTATTCATTTTACTGTTTCCAATTAAATAACTGATCGAAAACGAAATTTACTATTCATGGAAACTTTAAATTCAGGTTCTTACAATTTGCATCTAATGTCTGACCTAACTTATGATTGCACAAATTTTTCATCACTTTCAACAATTTTTTTTTCCGGTAGGACCGGAGCATGTTAAGATGAAAATGGCAATGACTTTGGCAAAGATGGAGTTGACTGATCATAATAAGTCATCTCTATTTGAAAAAGACGTTCTGGGTCCACTGATTGAGTTGGTGTCATGCAATGATATTGAGATGAAAACTGTAGCTGTCAAAGCTCTTCAGAACCTCTCAAGGTTACCAAAGAATGGCCAGTAGATGATTACACAATGTGCAATTGTTCCATTGCTTGACCTTCTCTATTGTCACATCATCTGAGTAGTCGACATTTTTGTTGGCCCGAAGTAACAAATAAGGGCCCCTAATGTATATAATTAAATTCAAGTGTACATGATAAAAAAATATGTTTGTAAATGGTAGTTTTATTGAACTTAACAAATAAAATATTTTTACAATCGAAATAAAATATTTAATTTAGATTAAGCATACAAATGTTCATAAAAAACATTGTCTTCGAGCATTTCTAGATGCAAAATCATTGATAATAGTGTCAACATCAATATTTTCTAACATATTTTCTCAATACATAAAATTGCTAGGTCATTCAATCTTTCTTGTGACATTGGCGACCTCAGTAGGAGTTCGATAATTTTAACTTTGAAAAATAACTACTGCGGATGCTCGATCCAGCATCGTTAATAGGATCGTATGCAATTGAAACATTTGGATAACATTTTGCAACTTTGACTGACTCGAGAATTTCCAAGTGGTGACATTAACACATTTAGCAAAGTCATTTTGCAACACTTTCATTTCAAAAAAGGTCATTTTGCATCAACTTATCGACAAATTATTATGAGAAAAAATAGTCTTAAATTTAATGTAGAATTCTCTTAATTCATTATCCTTGCGACCTTTTTTGAATCAAATAAGAATCCAAAAATATTTTCAAATATATTTAATTGCTCAAATCTATCTTCAAAGAAGCAATTACCATATCTACAACAACCAAGAATAATTGACTCTAAGGACTCCTCAGCTGATTGTATTTCTTCATCATGATTATTCTCATCAAATTGTTTTTTCCTAAAAACACAACGTTTTGTTGGAAGTATTGGCTCTATATTCATATCAAATGCAAGACTTTTAGCAATATTCATGCTGGATTCAAACCCTTCATTTCTATATTTTTCAAAAAATAACATTACACCTTCCAATTCCTTTGTTGTAGTGTCAATGCACATAGATTTAGATTGAAACTTCTTACTCACCATGTTAATAGCAAATAAAATTTCATACCAAATAACCATACTAAGTAAACTCAAAACTCTCAGGGAACTAATGACTTTCTGCTTCACTTTTGACTTGGCATAAATCACAAGATTTATACAATTGCAACAAAGCTAACCTAATTTGAGGTGTTTGGAAATCTGTAAGCTTTAACACTTTTAATTCGACTTTCCCATCAGTATTACACAAGATTTCTTTGTTAAGTCCTGAACATTATCAAGTAAATCTTCCATCTTTTAGTAGAATTTGCAAATAATGAATATATACGTTGCCTGATTCAAGAAGTAAACTTGACTTTAACACAAGAATGTGCCATATCACAAGAGTAAGATTAAGACTATGACAAGCTGTAGCATATATAAAACCCTCGGATTTATTTCAAGCAATGCGAACTCCTTGAGTGTTTTCCTTTCGTAATAGAACCATTGTCATAACCTTGACCCTACATCATCAACATTCGAGATCAAAGAGACTTACATGCATTTAATAATTCATTAAAAAGCCTAATCAGTCTTATCATCCACCTTCGAACTCTAAAAAGTACTCTCTATTTTATTTTGTTACTAGACATATTTACACATCGTACTATTAAGTCATTTGTTCTTGATGACTCACATCGAGTACAATCAAATTATAGTGAAATATTTTGCTTCTTTTGATGATCTTATCATAGAAGTTTTAACGTAGGCTAAAAGAGAAACTAACTCATTTTGAATTTTATGACCAGATAATGGTAATGAATTTCTTGATTTTGAATCGTCTAACATGATCTTGCATTATCAAATCAAATTACGTAATCATTTCAATTAACTTGAAAAATTACCATTACTATCCTGATAAAGTTTCTCGTTGGATCCTCGAAAAGCTAAATTATTTTTAGCCAAACATTTTACAACATAAATTATTCTTATTAAAACTTGTCTCCAACGTTCTTTCTCCTTTGAAAATCGCTAACTGCTGAATCTTTATCAATTGTTTCATTATGTTTAATCTTACTCTTAGTTCAATCCAAGTATTCATGTTAGTCATATGCTCAATATTATTCTCATGTTGTTTGAGTCTCTCACTAAGATGCTTCCAATCATTCAATCCATCATTTGCTAAAAAACTTTTGTTGTTTTGAGTTGTGAACAATTTGCAACAAAAGCAATATCGTTATCCACATGTTTAGAGTAAACCCGACCATTTTCTATAGATAATCTCAGATTCTCATCTTTCTAGAATAATAAGCATATGAAAAATGCCTAGATTTATTATCTAAAGGAAACTCGAAGATTTAATTCTCTTATAGGCCCTTTTCAACTAAAATATCCTTATCTTTATTGGTAGAGATTTCTCAATTTCTAGGATTATAAATATCGAATGAGGGACTAGAGGTGTTGTCAATACCTCTGACTTCAATATTAGATGCATTTGTACATTATCATGTTCATTCAAATAAGTATTATCCTCATTATTATGATTTGTCACATTATCATGATCATTCAAATTAATAGAGTCTTCATTGATATGATTTTCATCATTTAAATTTTCATTAGATTGTTCAAGATTGTCTACACTCAATCTTTTAGAAGTTCTTACTCTTTTAGAACAGAATTTATTCAATAGCTCCTTTTGTGATTCTACTATCTCTCTATTCGTTTCTTTTTTTCTTTTTCACTACTAGATAAATGTTTTTAGGCAACATCATAAAAAGTTAAAAAAAATATAACAAAGAACAATAACACGGAATATGGAAAGAGGCTGGAGCTAAGTGGCTTGTATTTAAACGAATTCGAGTTTTTCAAATCCGTCACAACACGAAAATCAAAACCTCTCAGTGAACAATCACACTAAAATGATCCTTTCTATCTTAAATCACAAAAGTATAATAACTCGACCTAATAGCTTTTTGTGTGTGCCTCGGTGTTCCCATATATATGTAACACCAATTACCTTGGTCATCATTTCTAGTTTCTACTTTGTTGAAAATTTGTTTAGGCTATGGACACCAAATCATTCCAATCCCAAAAAAAAATGAGACATTATCAATTCATAAAGCGCAAAATCTAATTAATCCATAAAAGTGATACTTTCATTCTTCGCCGCTATAAATTAACTTTGAAAAAAATCTAAAACACAAAATTAGAAAAGAGAGAGCTTGCAAACAAAGAAGATACATTGAGTCATGAAAGAAGTCAAGAAAATTAAAGCACAAATTAGTTTTCTAGAAACGAACAGTAGAGGCAATTCTGATTAGATGCCATTCAATAAAATTTGCAAGTATTATTGCAATTTAAACAAACTACCACCGAGAAGATTCAAAAAGAGAAAAACACAAAAATGCATCAAATCGGGTTCACAAAGAGAAAGCGGCGATCAATGATCGATTCATAGTTTTCCTTCTTTGCGGAGAAAGTCCAAGAAATTTAAAATGATCAAAATTTCAAATCTGAGCAAACTTAGCAGACACTAGTTAAAACCAGAATCAACTCTCCTTTACTTTCTCTCTTTTTTCCTCCATTTTCCCGGAAACCAAACATAGGACAATGGAGAAAGTCTCTTTCTGCCGGAAAGGGTCATCGGAAAAAAAACCCAAAAACCAAAAAACCAAAAAAAAAACCCTAAAACCTAATAACGGAAGAACAAACCAAAATTTGAATAAAAAATTCAAACCCAAACACAAACCCAAACCAAAATCAGAACAAAAATAACTAGAAAAAACCTAAAACCCAAAATGGAAGAAAATAATTAGAGAAAAATGTGCCTCTATGAAGAAAATTGCGAATGATGATGATAGACTTAAGAACAAAAGAAGGTGGAGCTGTAGTTTGGCCAGTGCGTAGGAGTAATTCTTTTAGAAATTTGGAGGCCAAGTGGAGACTATGGAGATGGAGTTCGTCAGCTGTTTGGGAGAAAGAAGAAATGAAATATTGAAAGAAATAAAAACAAATTTTACACATTAAATATATAACTATATAACATTGGCATCATAAATGGGCCACTGGGCAGAGTGGGGGCCACTGGGCAGAAGTGCCTCTTACTGGCTCAGTAGGGCTGGATAGGTCGTCTTTGTGGGAGAAAAAGAAGAAATGAAAAGATTGAAAGAAATAAAAACAAAATTTTTACCTATTAAATATATAACTATATAACATTGGCATCATAAATGGGCCATGGGCAAGTGGGGGCCCTGGGCAGGTGCCCCTCCTGCCCTGGCTCAGGGCCGGGCTTGATCATCACCAAAGTTGTGTGAACATGTAGCAGCCACAATTGCACATCTTGCCATATCAACTGTCTTGGAGCTACCACAATTGTTAAAGTTTGCAATAGATGTCTGTAAAGGAATGGACTACTTGCATCAAAACAAAATAATTCATAGGGATCGCAAATTTGCCAGAAGTTGAAGAGATGGTGATGTATCAGGATATAATCAAGGCATTTTTTGCACAAAATGTAATAAAAAATGGCTTAAGTCCTCTCGAAGGATTAAAGCCTTGTTTTGTATTTTTTTCAAATAGGTTGTTCTTTGATTCTTGTAATTCAATCGTTTTGGAAATCTTTGTTTTAATATATATATATATATATATATATATATATATATATATATATATATATATATATATATATATATATATTGAAACACCTAGTACACCAAAAGTATTCAAGACTTGACTTGTAAATAGGTATTAATTAGTATTTTTGTATTTTTTATTTATTTAAAAAATTATTTGCGACGATTATTTTGTGTCGCTAAAATTAATTAAATTATTCTTTTTAAAATTTTTTATTTATGAAAAATTTATTTGCGGCGATTTTTTCACGTCACGAAAAATTAATTATATTATTTTTAAAAAATTTATTGCGGAAGATAATTTTTTTACACATCTCTAAAATTAATTAAATTATTTTAAATTTTTTTATTTATGTAAATTTATTTGCCACTATTTGTTCACGTCGCGAGAAAAATTAATTAAATTATTTTTTAAATTTTTTATTTCTGAAAAATTTATTTGGACAATTTTTAGGTCTCAAAAAATTAATTAAATTATATTTTTCAAAATTTTTATTTATGTAAAAATTTATTTGCGGCGATTTTTACATCGCGAAAAATTAATTAAATTATTTTTAAAATTTTTTATTTTTGAAAAATTTATTTACGACGATTTTTACGTCGCGAAAAATTAATTAAATTATTTTTTAAAAATTTTATATTTATGTAAAAAAATTTATTTGACGATTTTTAATTTAGCAACGTTTTTTGTCACGATTTTTTTTTTTGCGACGAAAATAAAATTGCGTTGCAAAATTCTTTCTACGACAAGGCTATTATGACAAACACGCGTCGAAAAAAAACGTTGCAAAAAATAATTAGCGACGCAAAAAATCGTCACAAAAAACGATTTTTTTGTTGTACTGAGAGTTTTAAAATTTTTTATATAACTTGAGTTGACTTCAACTTATCTTACACCGCTATAGTAGCTAGGTTTTGATATGAGTATTGATATTTAAATTAAATAAATTTGTGGTTTTACTATATGGATGTATTAAGGGTGTTTCAAAATTTTGTTAACAAGCTTAATTAACGGTGTAGTTTGGTTTAGAAATAACAAGAGCATTATGTTTATTATTTTTACAGGTTAGGAGGTGATGTGAGAAATGACATATTGATATGGTATAATTTAAATTTGCTAAACGATATTAAATAAGCAACTTGACAACACCGATGTAGTGACATAAAGTAAATTACTTTTTAGTGACTTAATTAATTTAGTTATTGAAAATATGAAAATTTTAGTGTAGAGAAACCGGTGTTACCAAATGCAAAACTACTTTAATGCTCCCTAACAATATGTTTGGATGGAAGGAATGATACTTGAGGGGAAAGAAAGGGTGAGAAAGAAGGAAATGAGAGGGAAAGAAAAGGTTAATTCTCTTTCCATCTCATTGTTTGGTAGACAATGTATGGAAAGATGATATAACTCCTCATATATTTTATATTATTTAATGCAAGGAATGATATGTTTGGATGGAAGGAATGATACTTGAGGGGAAAGAAAGGGTGAGAAAGAAGGAAATGAGAGGGAAAGAAAAGGTTAATTCTCTTTCCATCTCATTGTTTGGTAGACAATGAATGGAAAGATGATATAACTCCTCATATATTTTATATTATTTAACTCCTCCAATGTCATGCATTTTATTATATCAATAAAATGGGTTGGACCACCTTAACTCCTCGGGGTGTTATTGCCAAACAAACATTAAAAAAAAACATAAGGGAAATTCAATAGTTTCTTCTTCAAGGCGTAGGATACACGTTCTTGGACAACCTTGGTTTTGCGAGCGCGAGTAGTGGCTTAGAAAGAGTAAGATCATGCTGCGATCCAACTAAGCTGCTGCTTGACACCTTAGGTCAGGCTGATCCAAATGAAATCCGTGAAGAAGTCTGGCCATCAACATAGTGGTCATGGTAGAACTGAGTATGACACCTGGGCATCCACGTCTTCCAGTACTAAATGACAACAAGCCTAATTTTGGATCAACTAGAACCACTTTAGAGCCGTCAGCATTAAGGTGGCGCTCGGGCTTGAACTTTAGGGGCTCTTCCCAAATTTTAGGGTTACGACCAAGGCTAAGACGACTTATTAGCACATGACTACCTTTTGGAACAAAGTACCCGGCAACACTGGTATCTGCAATAGATACATGTGGAACATTGAAAGCTGAAATTGGATGGAGCCTAAAAGCCTCTTTTGCGCATGCCTTGACGTAGTTCAGCAGGCAAATCTGATTCTTGGACAAGTCTGCCCTTCAACCACTTGGTCTAATTCTTCCCACTGCCCTTTGGAGTATTTTTAGGTTGATTTATCATCTCTGCAAGTGCCCATTCAGTAGCATTTGATGGATTATCTACCGCAGCCAACATTAGGTCCTGCATGCATGTAAAAATTAACAAATTAAAGATGTCATGTCATGCCATGTAGTCCTTTAATTTTAATTAGTTTTCTTAATTCTAAGTGGTAATATATATATTGTGGTTTGCATAGTACCTACTTTCAATTAATGTACATGCATGTAGTATAATTTTTTTAATACATTAAGTATTAATCTGATAAAAAATGTGGTACTTAACGAGAAAATGTTTGAGGGGCTTGAGAGAGGGTTTGGAAAGGAAAGGAGAGTGTTCTTACAGAATTTGCGCCTTGATTTACGAAGATGTTAATAGTGGGTGATTGAGTGGTCGACAAGCTGAATTAGAACATCAGAATGTCTTGACCTCCTCCTCTTTTTTTAATCCATTTCTCACATGTGAATCCTTTCGTCAATTCGGTATCATTGTATTTTTGCTTTACAGAGCTTTGCGGGGATCCGCTGTGACCGTCGAATCGAGATAGTCCCACAACCATGGTAGTGTCGATATGCTAAATGCATTTTAAATATCTGCGAGAACGAAAAGGGCTTGACATATACATTTCCTCGGGACTGGCCTCAATCTACCATTCCTTTTAGGATCTTTTTGTTAAGTATCAATTTCCTAATCACATTTCGCCCAATAATGTTGTGTGACAGTATGTACGTTCACTATGCCACCCTCGTCCTGGTCATTGCACATTCTTCTGCGTAACCGATTGAGGTGATTAGCTTCTTCCATTATTTATGTTGAAACCAAGGTGCCTTTGAGTTGAAAGCCTCCTTTGGTAGCCGACTCTCTCATCTTCCATTGTTTCTTTGGAAGGTGTTGACTCTTGTCAAGTAGCCATACGTTAGTATTTACGTGGACATGTGAACGGAGTCTTGAAAGAAAAGTGATGTCTTGCCTATCTGAGAACTCTTGCCGGGAGAGTGACAATAATGACATGAATTCTCCTAAGACGGATGCATGCAATTTCAGTGTTCATTTTATCCATCATTCTATGTATCCATCGGAATGCCATTTTGTTGATGGGTTGTCAACGGACCACCGGGAAATGGGGCGTCACAATCCCAACTTGTTCCTTGTGTCATAAAATATAATGTCATTGCTTGAGGCCATTTGTTTAATATTGTTTTAACATCTTTTTGACAATCTATATCTAGATATACTCCTGTATTTCCTAATTGTTCTATTTTTGTTTCTCTTGGTTCATATTTAGGCATTTTTATTGTTTTTCAAATGTTTTTGGGTGTTGTTCTTTTATTTTTCTTGGTCCTCCTACATGTCCTATAAGATTTACCTCTTTGTTTAAATCAATTCATTCTGCATGTTTATCGTATATCATCGATTTCGTTTTATTAACATTTGGCTACGTTATTTCTGAGTTTAACCTTTTTATTATTTGTTTTCCTTCTCTTATTTTCTTTTCTTTTCTAATTCTAAATATTGTTCTAACAACTTTTCATCTAGGCTTCCTTTTCAATGTCCTCTCTTTTTTATTGTTCTTTTAGGATATTTTCTAAATATTATTTGTTCTATCATTTTTCCAGTTGTTCCTTTTACATATTTTGAATCTTTTCCTATGCTAATAAAGGTATTTTGTTGTATTTCTGTGACGCCCCAAAATCGGGGTGTCCGTTGACAACCCGTTAACCAGCGGAATACTCGTAGATGTCGGGTTACCCGACACCACTCATGAAAATCGGGCAGAGTCTCCTTTGTACGGGGGGGGCTCTGCAAGGTACTCGTTGTCCCAGTGATCGACTTATGTGCACATCAAGTTCAAATCAATTAAAATGAGTAAAAATGGCCACTTGGGCCGCATTATACTACGCAACAAACATATCCCGACCAAAATATACTACATGGTTCAAGAGTTTTTTTACATTACTCTTAATTCTTATATATTAAAAATTTACAATTCTAATACATGTTATACAAATCAAAGCCACAGTCGACTTTCTTCTCAAAGCGGCCTGTAGGTGCGCCCAGCTACCGATCGCTACGTACTTGAAATGGTTATCCCTCGACAGGGTGAGCAAAGCCCAGTAGAGATAATTTCCTACATGGGTTACTCTCCACCTAAGTGCACATGCATGGAAAACACTCACATTGAAGCAATTTCATGAACCTACTCAAATTTCTGTACCCAATCCATGTCAGGAGTCCTCATCGACTCACTCACATATGCCTAAGCGGTCTGAGAGTAAAATCACTTAGTTTTCAAAACAAAAGCTTTTGTTCTCGAAACTCACTATCGATTCGGTAAAAGTATTGGACTACCCTCGAGGCAAATATGTTTGGAGAACCTTAGAAACGATTCATGGGCTCATGGGCGCCGATGTGTAATTGTTGGACCATCTCGACCTATAGGAAATCATCCACTTGAAATTCCTTTCTGCAACCATTTCGTTTTGTTTCAATTTCATGTCATGCACTCCTCCCTAATATTCTAGGGTGCCCCGGTGCATATGGAATGCATGTTCAATTCAACACATTCATGCTAATATATTCACATGCATATATATTAACATAATTAATCACACAAACATTTTATGCAATTTCACAATCAATTACACCAAAATTAGCTCACATGGGCTAATTAACAAAAGCAAGCAATTCATTTTGAATAACTCAATATCATAAAAATTCACACATCACTATTCCTGTGAGAGCGATTAAAACCCTCGGGTTCTTGTTCATGACCTAAATAGGAATTTTTTCCACTCGGTTCAAAGCTTTTGAGACCAGTTCAGCTTTAAAACAAGCCTCAGAAACGTTCTTAACCATTTACATGGTTCTTAAACAAGGATTAACACAAGTAGGAAAAGATCCTACCTCTTGGAACTCCACTTAATTAGTGCCGTGTAGTCCTCGTAGCGTAGAGCAACTTTCCTTCTTATCGTCGGCAATCGGCCAGTCGATCGGCGAATCCTAGAAGAAAATGTGCTCCTTCTCTGCAAATCATAAAAAAAACAATACTTGCATCTCCCTTTTCGACCTTTGCCGCGTTTGTGCTTTTCCATTGAGAAGATTATGAGCCCTAAAGCGGGGTGTCGTTGACTACCCGTCAACTGCTGGAATACTCGTGAATGTCGGGTAGCTTGAGCACTACTCACAATCGGCGAGGAGTCTCCTTTGTACGGGGAGCTCTACCCAGAAATATAACCCGTCAACTGACCACAGGGTCCACATATATATAAAAAGGAGTAAAAATGGCCTCTTGGGCCCACTGCATCAATACTCCAGTAATCTTATCCCTGACCAAATACATATATCATGGTTGAGTTGATAATTCACTCTTATACAACGTAAAAATTAGAACATTCTAATACATAATCTTCTGCTAAAACCAAAGCCCACGAGTGGCTTCTTCAAAATGGTCTCTAAGAAGGCTAGTCTCTCGCGCCCCACAATGCTGAAAACTAATATCCCTCGATAGGGTGAGCTGCTCCTTGATGAATCAAGATCACCCTAAATGGGTTACTCCCCACCTAAGTGCTGTCTGATGCTCAAAGTAAACACACATTCAAGCAAATTTGTGATCCTACTTGAATGTCTAAATGACCCAGGCTTCATCAGGAATTCGCCGTTTCACTCCACCTTGCCTAAGCCATGAAAACATCTTTTTCAAAACAATTCTTGTTGTTTTCGAAACTATACTAAGTATTGGTAAAAATGTGTAGGACTACCCTCGGCGAGATGTGTTGGAGAACCTTAGAAAGCAGTCATGGTCCTCATCGAAATGATCTGTTGGGCTAGTCTCCCAGCCCCATTCTCACATTCATCTGTGAAATTCCTTTCAAAAACGTTTCGTTTTAACATTTTCATGTCATGCACTCACTAATTTCTGGAAGCTGCAGTGCATATGAGATGCATTATGTCATTTCACACAATATATACAACACATGCAAATATATCATCATGCATATATTTACACTCAATTTATTACATCACATGTAATTCAACAATATCAACCATCACCCAAATTAGCTCCTTGAGCTAAACACAATCTCATCTCAGTAAGCCCGTACACACAGTATATTCCATATAATTGAGCAAATCTAATTTCGCTCAATGGCTTCTTTACACAATTATATTCCATATAATTGTGACATCATAAATAATACAAAGAAGTTCAGCCATTAACCTACCATTTCCACACAGATCAAGCCATTCATTTCATCAATTTCAAGCCTTGACACATGGATGTTTTGGTTATTCACTAGGCTTGAGACTATTTTACGAGTCCCAACCCAAGTGGGGCATCCACGGGCGACCCACTCCTCCTACATCGGTTCCTCTTGGTGGAGACAAATTTCATGAGTCATTCCGGCCTCATACACACAAAACACAATTTAATGCATAATTACAACACAAACGGCTAAGCGGTGTTGAGCGTCAGCTGAGCTCGATAAATTCCCTGGTCGGTCCCATGTTTTGGGATCGATCAAACGGACCCTCACGGCCTCAAACCAACTCAAACATTACAAAACACTTAAATAAAGTGTAAAACAAGTATGATGAAACCCCTACCTCACGGAGTTTGTTGAAAACTCCCAAAACCGGAGCCTACGTGTAGGCCTCGTCGCATAGAACAGTTTTCCTTCTTGTCCCGACGAATTTCGACGGTCGGATCTCCCGAAAATCTAGAGAAGAGGTCCTTCTCTCTCTAAAATCAGATCTTAACCCAACCGCTCCATGCACCTCTAGTTATACGTTTTGGCTCAATTTGAAGGAGACAACACTATGCACAATTTTGTCTTATTCATTAAGAAATCCCAAAATGCATAATTTTGTCTTATTCATTAAGAAATCCCAAGATGCCATCCATGTCTTATTCATTAATTTTATCCTAAAGTTTCTAAGAATACTTTTATATTGGTTAGCAATCTGATCGTTCTATCAAATTCTTCACAATCACAAAATTTTTCAATATGATTTTTTGTTAGATTTATAATTATTTTTGTGATTTTTGTTTTAAATTCTTCTATTTTTCTATTTTCAGTTAAATCTATCATACTTATTTTATAACAAACTTTTTCTACATAACTTTTGTTATTTCCCATTGAACCAGTATTCTGTATCAAATTGTTCTAAGTCATATACTTCAATATTATCTTCCCTGATTTTTGGATAATTTATTCTTATATTATTCCTTAAATAAAGTAATATTATTTTCTCAATGTCTTTAATTTTGTTATTTCTATTTCTTTAAACAAAATAAATTTTAGCCTTACTATCCTATGATTTTATCATTTATTCTTTATATTATGCACAAATCGGTTTTGTACACCACCTGTTAAGTATGAGTAATAAATGCAGTAGGTAAGTAGAAAATGTGACATCATACGTCCACTTCCAGATTGCTAGAATCGTCAGGTGCTTTATTAGCTCAAGAGTGTAGGGAGAGCAGAGAGTTACAAGCTCAGAGAGGGAGATGAGATAAGTGCTGAGTTAGGTCAGGTGTCATGCCCCCCAAGTGTTGGTGAGGCTTACAATTTATAGTCCCCTTCCTAACAGATTTGGGCGAAATATTGGTAACTAGTTGGCTAGTCTGTTGGATCTGGCGTCCTGCTCTCAACAAGCGAGGCAATTGAGGTGCTCTCCATAAGACTCAGGCAAGCCATGGGATATTGATATTTTCCAAGGCGGCGTGGATGAATCTTAGATGACCCTGCATCCTCTGCCAGTGTAGCTGTTGGAATCTGATGAGCTAGCTTGACCGGGTGTAGACTTCTTCAGGCTTGGCTAGCTGGACCTCTTGGAGTTGGGCCCTTAGGCTTGGCCCATCAAAAGTAGCATTACCTAGCAGTTATAGGTGCCTACACTCCTAGCCCGGGCCAACCCATGGACACCCTTAACAATAGAGAAGTGGGTGGTCACCTTGTGTGCTTGGATGGGATGGAGGTGCCTAAGTGTGATCATTTTCAATATTTGGATTCTTTCAAACAGAGAGGAATATCGAGGAAGACATTAGTCATAGAATTAAAGCAGGATGGTTGAAATGGAGAGATTCTGGCAGTACTGTGTGACCGTAATATTCTAGGCTAAGTTATATATGAGACAACGATTAGAACAACCATGTTTTTATAGAGTGAATGTTGGGCAGCAAAGAATAAAATAGATTGCAGGCGGGGATGTTAAAGAAAATGTGTAGATATACAAGAAAGGATCGAATAAAAAATGAAGGTATTCGTAAGAAAATGGAAATGACACCTATTGAGGACAAGTTGAGAGAAGGTCGACTTTTAAAATGGTTTGAACACATTCAATGAACTCCAATTAGAATTTCGATAGGAAATATTGACCTTCAAGTTGTAGGACAGATAAGGATAGGAATAGACCTAAGATGACACAAATGAGACAGTGATTAGAAAAGTTTTAATTCCACAACAATTTTACTAAAAATTTGGCGAGGAACAGGACTAAATGGAGAAATAAGATCAATGTAACTAACCTCAACTAGTTTGGGATTAATCTAACAAGTTTTATTCACTTTTGTATCTTTTAAATTTTACATAAAAATGAATAATTCTCAAGCAATAACTATAAAGTAAAATACCATTTTTTTATGTTCACATATTTTAAGAAGTATTATAAAATGTGAAAAATAAATATATTATCAAATAAACATAATTTTGTTTTATGCTTGACTACGGTATCCTTTAACAACTATTACCCTTTCTTTTTCTTGTTTGAGAAAAATCAGGATAACAAAAAGAATATGGGAGATGTTTGATGTTACTCAGCATTATTGAGAAAATGAAATATTGCAATTTGATGTAACAACTACGTTGGTGCACTACATAAATTCTCACATTTAATTGTAAAAAGTAGTTTAAAATAAATGGAGGGCATTAATGACATTTCACTAATATTTGTTTATTTATTAGTTACAGGTTGCCTAACCTATGGAACCGGTTATAACTTTTTCTAATTGTAACACTGAGCAAAAATTAAATATGTCGGTATGAATGAACCGAGCAAATATTGACGAGGAGTGTAGCAAGCGATTATTAGGTTAAATGTCATGTCACATTGTAGGTTTGTCCCGAAGTATTATTCACTTTTAATCTAATCTATTTAACTAATTGTGTTATATTAACTGAGCTTATTTATTTTAAACATCGAGTTATTATCGTAAACCGTGTTAATCTATATAAACTCTGAATAAAGAATTTAACGTTAAAATTCTATTATCACTTAATTGAATCTATGCTGATATATTTTTTATAAACTAAAAATTAACTTACTAAATATGACAATAATAATGAGTAAAAATATTTTTTTTGTTCAATAATTATGTTATTAATTGCTTAATAAACAATAAAAAATAGTTAATATTTTATTTTTATAATACTAATTAAACGTATTAATTATGTCAATTTCAGGTTGTATAACAAAATGGATGAAGATTGATATATCCAAATCAAGATTGCAGGAACATGATACCACAAAATTTAGATAGTGTTGAATTGGAATTTGATTTATTTACATGCTTTTGGTTTTGTTAATTAAAAAATTATAATTCGTACATGGGTGAAGATATACACGTGGCCATTACCGGCCATTGGGCTGGGTTTATTTTTTTTTATAAAATGTGAATCATTACTTGATGCAGCTCAATTGAGATGTCACCCCCCACCCATGTGACCGCGGGACCACACCAGTGGTAATAATGGAAGGAATCTTTGCATTTGGAAAAGCGTTCAAATCTTTTGTGGGACAGGTAATTCGGATAAAAAATTTGATGTCGGGTGAAAAGAGATAATTAATAGTAACAAAAACAACAATTATTCATTTTCATTTGTCATGATTAGGAAAGGATGATGTACAAACACAATTATTCATTTATGATATTTGTTGTCTTATAATAATAAACAATAATAATAATAATGAGTAGGATAGAGCGTAAATGCGAAAACTGATAATTATTGTCTATGTCATTGCGCTTAGAAAAGCGTTCAAATCTTATTATTAGACGGAGTAATTCGGATAGAAGATTTGATGTCAGTGAAAGAGACAGTGCGGTAACAAAAGCAACAATTATTCATTTTCATTTGTCATGATTAGGAAAGGATGTCGTGCAATCTGATGTGTTATTATATTTGTTGTCTTATAATAATAATAATAATAATGAGTAGGATAGACTGTCATGCAAAGACAATAATTATTTGTCCTATATCATTGCACTTAGAAAAGCGTTCAAATCTTGTGTGGGACAGGTAATTCGGATAGAAGATTTGATGTCGGGTGAAAAGAGACAATTAACAATAAAAAAAACAATAATTATTCATTTTCATTTGTCGTGATTAGGAAAGGATGTCATACAAAACACAATTATTCATTTGTCATATTTGTTGTCTTATAATAATAAACAATAATAATAATAATGAGTAGGATGAGGCGTAAATGCGAACCAGTATTTATTTGTCTTATATCATTTGCACTTGAGCGTTCCTCTTGTGTGTGGGACGGGTAGTCGGATAGAAGATTTGATGTTGGGTGAAAAGACAGTGCGATAACAAAACAGCAATTATTCATTTTCATTTATCGTGATTAGGAAAGGATGTCATACAAACACAATTATTCATTTGTATATTTGATATCTTATAATAATAAACAATAATAATAATAATGAGTAGGATAATTTGTCGTACAAAGGCGATATTTATTTGTCATATATCGTACTTTCGGAAGCGTTGAATCTTGTGGGATAGGTAATTCGGATAGAAGATTTGATGTGAATTGAAAGGAGACAGTGCGATAACAAAAACAACAATTATTCATTTCATTTGTATTGATTAGGAAAGAATGTCTAAACACAATTATTCATTTGTCATATTTGTTGTGCTATAATAATAGACAAGAATAATAATAATGAGTAGGATGGCAAATCTGAAACCAAATATTTATTTAATCATATATCGTGCGCTCGGAGGAAAAGCGTTCAAATCTTGTATGGGATAGGTAGTCGGATAGAAGATTTGATGTCGAGGTGAGGACAATTAACAGTAACAAAAACAACAATTATTCATTTTCATTTGTATTGATTGGAAAGGATATCATACAAACACAATTATTCATTTGTATCATGTTTATGCTTATAATGAGCCAAGAATAATAATAATGAGTAGGATAGACCGTCATGCAAAGACGATATTTATTTGTCATATTTGTTGTCCTATAATAATAATAATAATTTTCTTTAAAAAGTAAAATATTAGAGTGCGCAGTGATAATTAAGCTATTACACATTTGTTAAAAAGTTAAATACTAGAGCCCGTGGTGATAATACGGCTATTACTCATTTGTCATGTTTAGAAAGGATCTTGATGCGAAGCCAAATGCTCATTTGTCGTGTAATAATAATCGAGCCTGCGGTATCATGAAACGGCGCGTTTGGTTATGACTTTCTGTAATACGATTGTTTTTAAATATTTCGATCGGCGTGTCAGACCGATGTTTGTATAGCCAAAATAGGCAACCTTGATGATGATTTGGTGGTTGAAATTAAATGCATATGTCGATGAAATTAGCAAGAAATGATGTGGAAATGAAATTCAGAGGCAGATGAAATGAAAAATAATTTTTGAAATTTACTTTACATGAAATGGGAATCACATTCAAATGTGCAACTCATTATTAGCCTTGCAGCTGCTAAAAAAAATAAAACAATCAATATGGCACAAACAAAGATAGGAGTTGGATATGGAAGTAGTTGGTATCTCGGTATAGGTCATCGTTATTATTTAGGTTCTCACCTGACACATAGTTACACATGTGCATACATCTGACTATTAGTAATCCATATTTTTGCCTTTAATTTGAGGTTTTAAGACACCCTGAATTTTATAAAATAAAATTATAATTGAGGGATTAATTTTGATGAATTTTAGAATTTTATGTGATCAATATGAATTTCTTGTATAAAGACGAGTCTAATGACTATAATGTCGAATATGTTTCATGTCATGAAAAAAATAAACGATACTAAATACCCTTCGTAACCGAGATGGTTTAATAATGTATAGTAGAAAACGTGTTAAAAGTGGTGTTTGTGAACATGAATGCAACATGTAGCAAGCATGACAATGTCTTCGACAAGTATGTGTGTGTGAGAAATATTAGACACTTGTCGTTGCATATCATGTGATATGCATGCATGATAAGTGTCGAGCTTCTCGTCTCTTCCACAAAAGCAACCCCGCCACTCCAATCTCCATCGAACGATCTATCATTCCGTCATCACCACCTCACCGTTCGATCTCCGACACGCCCTCATGAGTTTGGTCTCATTTGTGTCTGCCTAAGCTAATACGAGTGTGACCTTTTAGTTGTTTGTTTCGCAAAAATGAGTTGGAAGATTTGAGACTATAAAAACATATAAGTTTCCTAGCTGATCGTTATACAAACACAAATCTTGCTCATCAGTATCAACTCTGAGTATTGATTACAGCAAGAATACGATGTTTTGGGTTCAATTGAAGCAATCAGATCCAATTTAGGAATGTCATATGATGCTGACAAATATGCTATTCATCATGACAAGTTGAGATCAATTACCCCTTTTTTAACCCGTGAAAGGTTCGTTATTGCAATAGAGTCCTTTGCCCACTCTAAACGCTGCTGTTTCCGAGCTATAATCTGAAGAAACTAGAATTGGAACACTAAAATCTCAACGCACTAATATGGTTCTAGCTACTCCTCGACGGTTCACCATTGACAGTCATTTTTAGGAAAACAAGTCAAGACCGAAAGTTTGCAAACACTGTCACTCTACTAGTCATCTTCTCCCCAATTGTCCAAAAATTAAATGTAAATATTGTCATGGAATGGATATGAACTCCAAACCTGTCACTCATGTTGTTGTTGTCCAAAATATATCAGATGAAGGTTCCTCGTGTTCCCCTACCACATATTTAGATGAACTCCACACTTATTTCAACAAGTTATATCTGATTGCTCGACTCCTCGTACTGCTTTGTCCATTACTCCAACTACTTCTGGCTAATTTTGATACTACCTCGTAATTGCATGACTTCTATTTCTTTGTGGTTTTTGTCTAAAACTCATAATCCTACAACACTTCCTCTATATACTACTAATGGAACACCTTTACATATTAGTCACATTGGTCACGTATCCACTCCCAGTTTACAACTCTTACACATTCGCCTCATCCCTAACCTTACTATGAATCTCATTTATGTCGGTCAATTATGTGACCTCGGTCTTGATCTACACTTTTCTATTGATGGTTGTTGTGTGTAGGATCATCAAACATGATAGGTTTTTCGGATAGGGCGTAAGGTTGGTCTCATGTTTGAGTTCACAGAGCTAAACATACCTTCTGATAGGAATCATTGACTTCTCTTTGCCTTTTATGTTAGTTATCCTCTACATTTATGGCATCTTCGTCTAGGTCATTCCTCTCTTAGTAAACTTTGTCTTTTAATTTCAAGTGGGCTGTTAGATCTTTGTAAGATGGTGTATTTCATGTATATAATGTCAACTTGCTAAACATCATGCTTCACGATTTAATACAAGTGACTATTTTTAGGCGAAGATTTTACGGAGTTTTACTTCGATGACTGGCATGCAAAAGTCATATTTATGAGGCCCTTATTAACTCTAGTCTAACTCAAGAAGTACTGTTTGTTTTTTGGTGAATCTTTGAAAGCGATTTGCTTCAGCGATCGACCATTATTTATTTTCACTCACTTATCATTGAATTTTTTTAAAAAAATGGCTGAAACAAAAAAGCCAAAAATTTTGGCTTTTTCCATTCGAAAAAGCTAAATCATGTGATTTTCGTGCTTTCGTACAAAATAGCTCACTACTTGTTCCATCTTTCCTATTTCTTGCCAAGTATGCAAGAAATATAATTATTTAAAATTTTGCATTTATATTATTCACAACATGTTAAGTAAAATTATTTTGAAAGTTACATGTTTTCTTGATAGTTTAAGATAAATAAAACAAGTTTAGAATAACAAATAATATATATATATATATAATCCCTTCAATTTTGATTATCTTAAAAAAAACAACAACTTAATCCTTAATAGAGATAAAATATTAAAAAAAATAAACGACTTATCTTAATCTTTATTAAGTCTTGTCGACATTAAGCTCAAAAAGTTTTATTCATTAGTAAAGAAAAAACAAAACGCCCTTAACTCTAATCTAAGCCTGCAACTCATCTAACTTCTTATTATTGTATGTTGCTTGAAAATGACTAGTTAGTCCATCAAAACAAAATCATTCCTAAATGCTCATTCACGAAAATCCTTTAAAGCAAAACATAAAAGTGAAAACAAAAACACATTTCAATGGATATTTTTCTAATAGTGGATAAATAAACCAAATCAAAGTCCAACTTTGCCCGCATATTTTCAGATTTGAGGTTTTTTTTTTTTTTTTGGTCACACGAGAAAGTATACATATTATGTTGGTGCGATAAAATATTATAAAATTATGACGTACTAACAATTTTTTTTTAGAAAAAATAATATAAAACTATTTCATTTTATTCTTTGTATTAATAGGTCTTTTAATTTTTAAGTTCGTGTCGAGAAATTAACTACAATAAAATACTGATTAACTACAATAAAATACTAATTAAGTTATAAATCCACCTAGTACACGAATAATCAGCTACACACAAACAAAACACAATCTTTGTATGTAAATTCTCCAATGTACTGGTAATAAAATACTGTGCAATTCATTAACTTGGTACAAAAATAAAATATTATCTTGGTACACAAATAACTCTCAGTTATCACTCTTACGAAATGGTCCATTATTAGACTCTATTTGATTATTCCTTTCAAACATAGCAGCCACATTCATGCCCATCCAATTAGCCTGAAAAATATAACAATAATATCATATAAGCTATAAATATAGTATAATGCATATGTGACATATTCATGCTCACTGACCATATTCGGGTGAAATGTGAGATTAAAATTGTATCCTTATAACACAGTCGAATGCCCAAACGGAATTATCCTGTTGACATTTGGATGGGCACCTGTGTTTTACCACATGAACGGTGCATTAAAATTATTGAAGTGAGATAAATAATATAATAAATGATAGAAAAAAATATATCCACATTTATGGAGAAGCTATCTTGTGATCCAATCGATCCTTGTGCATCTTGCCATCCAAACACTCCTTGTACTTTTTGAGATCCAAGCATTCCTTGTCCAGCACAAACATCAACAAAAGTCTATAAGAGAAACTCCAACTCTGCGTTGGAGTGGTTGGACCTGTGTTGGAGTGGCTGGACCTGCGTTGGAGTGGCTGGACCTGTGTTGGAGTCAAGATGACGAGGGACTCCGCGAGGTTGCGCAGGAGAGGAAACATGAGACAAAGGAGAGAAGGGATCTCCTTAGGGTGGCCTCCCTTGGGCGGGTGTCCCTTTGGGGTAGCCCATTGGGCGGCGCCATTGGGGTGTCTCCCTTGACTTCTCAATAGGCTCCTCCTTGATCCTTGATGACTTTGGTGAAGTAGGCCCCTCTTGGCTCTTTTGGGCTGGTCCTTTCTTGGTGCTAGCTTGGCCCCATCTTGGTACTGTCTTTGGACCTCATAAATCTATTAGATTTGACCCAGTTAATTTCAGGCTCATCAAATGTCTGTCACTAGGTAGAGATCATGCAAGTACAATTATTTAATGTTACCATCATTGGAAGGACAAAGTGCGTAGGCCACATTTCCACAGCTCTTTAAAAAAGTTTGGTGAACTCTTAAAAATGTTATTGTTTTGGTACTTTAGAAACGAAAACCTTTGTGATAAAAAACAGGGCCTATTGATACCACAATAGAGCTTACAAAAAAAGAAAAGATGGTAAATTAAGATTTCAGAGAGTAATGCTCCGTTTGGTACGATGGAAAAATAGAAAGATGGAAAGTTTGAGGGATAAATAAAATATCATGTTTGGTAAGGAAGAAAATACGAAGGATGGAAAAGTAGATGAATGAACTTTCCTTCACAACTACCAAAACCAATCCCTCCAAGTAGGAAGGAAGTAATGAAAAGTTAATTATTTATGTCGAAATATATCTTATTTGTCTATATATCCTTTGATATTATGTATACATTAATTTCATATAAATACAATGAATAAATATGTATTATATTTTTTAAATAAATTAAAATAATTTTTTTCCCATCTTAGTTATTGAAAAATTTTCTTAACACGTGATACAACTCAAACTCGACACAAATTTTATGTAGCCACGAACTAGATTATAACTAGACATGTACTCGAAAATGACCTGACACATGAACACGAACACAAAATATAAACGGTTCATATTCAGTTCAACACGTCAAACACAAAATTGACACTATCAATTGACATAACACGATTAGTTAAATAAATTGAGTTAGGTTTGACTAATATTCGACCCGAACTTGCGATGACTCGACACGAGCCTAACATGACACGACTCGACTCGATTGTCACCCCTAATCTTAACAAGTACAAAAAAAAATATTAATCATTTTTATTTTTCATTCATCTTATCAAACACAAATGAATGAAAGTGTATCATTCCTACTTTCCTTCCTTAAATAATAGAAAGTGTATTTCTCCTACTTTCCATCATTCCTACTAAACGGAACATAAAAGAAAAATGAAACAGATAGATTGGACCATGGGAAGAACACTACCTACGGAAGTATTAGAGTAGTAAACAAAAGTAAGCAGAATTGAGAACGATAAGCTACATGAAATGGAAGAGCGTTTTCTTACAATGATAGGAGATCCAAAATTGACAACTCTCTAACCTCAGACTAAGCCGGTCCCAACCATAGCGAATGGTCCTCACCATATTCTCTCCCCATATGCTGAACCACCTCAAGCACAAGCTAATAAGTAGTCCAAAACCTTCAGACAACAGTAAAATCAAGGTTTTATTTTCTCAAATCAAATCACGACTAATTTTAATCATATTGTAGAAAAACACCTTTATTCTCTTCTCGCCTTTCCCAGTGGCCAAGGCAGTCGTCAAGAACAATTCAAACAAGTAGAGTCTTACTCAAACCGATTAAAATTCCATTTTAAGTTTATGCATTTTGTCCATAGCAAACCTAATATTAAAATAAAACTTCAGAAATTTCCATTTTCTTCACTTTTCCAAATCTCAGATTTAATTCCAAGCATTGTATTATGGAGGTTTGGATTCTAATGTCCATAGCAATAGATCTGTTTGTGTCAGTTTCTTAAAATCGTTGATATCAATCATGTTTTGAAAACACCATGTTGTTAATGGAATGGTGAAGTCTGAAATTAACCAGACAGGTAGGGAAAGTAAATAAAGAAGGTACAAAAAGTAAGAGTGTTGATTTTGCAGAAGGGATAATTAGCACAAATAATTCTTGTTGGAAGATAAAAATTCAAAGATAGAAAAATAATAAAAATATGGCACAAAGATATAATATGGTTCGATACAGCATACTCACCTTGGTACATCATAGCTACATCCACGGACTAAAAATCTATATCGATGTATTATTCACTTGAAAATTGGTCATTTGGTAACTAATTACGTAATTCTCAATCCTATTTATAAGGATAAAATAGTAGTAACTAAACTCTATTCAAATACAACTCAATCACTATCTTCCTATCACATGTCTAACATACTTATTCATGGTATATTAAAACTCTTCTAATTTGTTTCCTATATGATTAATTCACTAATAAACCTATTCATGGTTGATTAGAACTCTTAAATTGATTACCTAACAAACTCTCAATCATAATAAGTAGAAAGTTTAGGTCAAATTCCAACAGACAACATCCTATATCGATCATGCTTTGAGCATGTGATTTGCAAAAGGCTGTTAGACGAAACAGATCAGAGAGAGAGAGAGTAGAGACGGAATACCTGGCTATTGTCGATGGTGGCTGTGTGATGGCTGATGTCGGCGAAAGGGCAGATCAAGAGAGGAGATCTGTGTTTAGGAAGCGAGAGAGAAGATATGTGCTTCGATTTTGGTTGACCACGAGAATGGTTTCAATTTTTTGCTTCCACTCCTTCCCAATGCAAATATTCCGGTTTTTTTTTTTTTTGCTCAGACAAATACTCCTCTTTTTTGCTTGAGGATTTTTGCTTGACTCAAAAACCCAATTTTCTTGTAAAGAAACAATGTCCTTTTGTGACAAATTAACATGAACCAACGTCGCTTTGAATTAAAATTTTTGTTTGGGTTCAATCCTGAAAATTCTACCAAGAAAGAGTTCAAAATGTAATGCCACAATGGTCGACGGTACAACCTTTTTATTCCAAGACAAATTATTTATTCATTATTAGTACAGTCCATGACAATGATAAGTTTTCAATCACAAACAGAATGAGGAAAAATACATTAATAAAACACAGGACAGGAACAAAAAAAAAATACAATCAGTGATAAAGGTGGATTGGAAGTCGAGGTTCCGGGATCACGGTAGCGGGGACTTCAGGACAAGTAGTCAGACCATAGCGTTCCACCATGCATATATCTTCAGGTTTCACACCCTCAGGAAATTTCCAGTTGAAACCATGGAACACGTTAGCCACTGTTGTTCGAACAATCCTAAGTCCGAGGTTGTAGCCAGGGCACCTTCTTCGGCCCGAGCCAAATGGCAACAGGGTGAAATCCTGTCCCGTCATATTGATGTGCACGCAAAACCTTTCTGGCAGATTCATAAGAGGTTCATCCCAGTGGTCAGGGTTGCCTCCTATGCTCCATGTATTTATCAGGATAGTTGTTCCTTTAGCTATGTCATAACCTGCTACTTTGCAATCCTCAAGTGCGTAATGTGGTGCCAGCAACGGTGAGAGTGGATGTAACCTCAATGTCTCCTTAATAATGGATTCTAAGTAAGGTAGTTGGGGGGCATCATCTTCTTGCACCCATCTCTCTCGACCGACTACTTTGTCAAGCTCTTCCCTTAACTTTGTAAGGACGCGGGGGTGTCTAAGAAGTTCATGAATTGCCCATTCGATTGTGACTCCAGACGTGTCTGTGCCACCAGGCATTAGGTCCTAATATAATAAATAATTTAGGACAGCAAGAAATAATTTATTAGAATTAATTAATACCATTAAACACAACCAAGCGTAGTTAACAGTATAGCTGAATATACTATATATATAAAAATATAAATATAAAAAAATGCAGTATTAAAAATAAATAAATCAGATTTGGAAAGGATGTGGACTTGTCAAAAAAAAAAAAAAAAGAGCAAAAACAAACAACTAAACTTATGATCCGTTTTGGTGAAGTGATAGAAAATTGAATAATTGAAAAAAGTATAGAGGTTTTAAACTTTTCGTCCTTAAAGGAAGGAAAATCACTTTTTTTTTCCCTTTTGTTTGATACATTAGATGGATTAATTTTTCATTAAAATTATTTTTTAATTATATGGTACAACTGACAAATATAATTACACAATCAATTTAGTCCAACATGTAGCATGTGGCATTTGGAAAAGAAATACGACTAGTAGCAGAGAAACTAAAGATTAATGGAGGAAATATTATGCTTGAAACAGAAGAGAATATAATACTACATGGACTAACGCGCCGAGCCAGCTAAATGGTGAAGCAACCTCAAAAGAATCAGTATCCTCCAGAGTCATCTTACTAGCAACTTTTATCTACCATGTCTTTAGAACGAAGTTATTGGCTGCCAGATGGTGTGGTCTTGATCTGCAAGCACATAGTCGTGAAACTTTTCGAACTTCTTGGCTAACTTTTTGTTCAACCAGCTCATCCTGCACGTCAAGATACGCAGCCACGGTATCCAGTCCCCAAGGTTGATTACACCATTAAGCACCATCCACTCATCTATCATCCCATGAAACTCACTCATTGAGACAAGTGAATCATCTGTTTTATAGTCACTGAAGTACTTGTCGCCTATTTTACCCTCTTATCTGCTGGAAGAGTATAACGCCCACGCATAGTTTTGAGGATTGTTAGTTTCCTGTCTGGGCGTAAAGTGAAGCAAAGAATATATGCCTTTCCTCAACACGAATATATTCGAAGGAATCAAGCCTTTTGGGACTGAATAGCTCTGTTAGGTAAATTTTGCGTGCTTTTCGCCAGTGCAGTCCATAAGGCGCCCATGTCATGTCTTGGAAATCGTAACCAGTGTATTTGCCAGAAGCAACAGGAGGCCTAGAGGCAAACATACTATCATTTGTCTTGAGGAATTCTTCTGCCATTTTGGGGGATGAAGCAACCACAACTGTGCCGGAACCATATTTTACCTGCATAATTTCACCGTACTTTTTGGCAAAAAAGTGGAGAGATATATGTGGGAGGGTACCAAGTTGGTGTAAATTGCCAACAAAAGGCAATGGTTTTGGACCAGGTGGAAGTCTTTTTGGGGGATTTCGTTCACGGATTTTCTTTGAGATAAAGGCCAATGCAGTTAGCTGCTAAGGTTAAAACTAACAGAGAACTCTCCATTGTTTTTGGTTGGGGGGAAAGCTACGGGAGATTCTGGTGGAGGTGTGTTGTGTGATCACTCATCAGTGTAGTGCATTTATTTATAGTGGAAGGAAACTTGTCTTTGCATGGCATCCTTAATTTCCTATTTACCACAAATCACTAGTGGCGTCCTTAATTTCCTATTTATACTGCGTATCTTTGAGTGCGTGGTGATAATTCAGCCACTAGTGATTGTGGTGAATAGAAAATTAAGGATGTCATGCAAAGACAAGTTTCACTATTAGAATTACAAATGTATACATTTTTTTTGTATAAACTCTTAGTTTTTCAAATAAAATACTTCGTGATTTTTTCTTTATAAATTTAATAACATATAAAAAGTAAGAATCAAATATGTACAATTAATTTGTGAATGTATAATTGTTTAATCAAGTCACAAATTATTTAGATCTCTTAAATTATATATTTGTTTACTTATCTGTTTTCTGATCCAATGAGATTAACCCTCCGTGTTTTACTTTGTTAGAAAATATAAATGCCATAAACAAAATATTCCTTTAAAACCCATTTTCAATTGTTTCCAAACCCAATATAATTGCATGTTTAAATGTCTATAGAAGAGCAATAAGAAGAGCTGTTTTCTTTTTATTATTGAAAAGAGAGCCAAAAAATTTTAACAGACAAGAGTGTAAAAGGTATAAATAAAGGGGTATTAACTTTTGATAAAAAAAAATATTAAAAGTAAGCAGTTCACAATATATTCTTAGACTAAGCAAGGGTAAGTAGTTAATGATAATGATGGAAGGCAGCATTGTCTTGTGTGGGGCAGGTAATTGGGATAGAAAATTTGAGGTCGGGTGAGAATGGACAATCAAAAGGGCTGGATGCCATCCAATCACAATTACGCATTTCTCATATTTGTGGTGTAGGAAAGGCTTCCAAGTGTAAAAGACAATACCATCATTATATAATAATAATAACCCAAAGACCTACCAGATCACAAAACACCTTAACACGCTTGGTTCATGCTTTCACACAACGGTTTGCTTTTTAACTATTTCTATGCGCACCATCAATCAGAACGATATTTGTATGGCGAAAATACACTGTGACGCCCCGATCTTGGGGGTCCTATTGACAACCCGTCAACCTGTGAAATACCTGTGTCTCATGTCATGAGACTCATACATAAGTAAAAATGACCACTTGGGTTCATACATCAATACTCACTAAAATCTACCAACTATATTACAATAGTTCAAGAGTTAATTACATTACTCTTAATACAACATATATTAAACTTAAGAGTTATAATACATGTTTTACAAATTTCATATCAAAGCCACAATCCAGTTTTCTTCTCAAAAGCGGTCTCTAATGAGCGCCGTCTCTCCAAACACTCCCGATTTCCAAAATGATGTTCCTCGACAAAGGGTGAGCAATGCCCAAGAGGGGTAATAATTTCCTACATGGGTTACTCCCCACCTAAGTGCACATGTATCAGTCAACTAAACACTCAAGCAAATACATAATCCTACTTGAATGTTTACATGATATGGATGAGAATGTGACTCCACCCTTTCCCCACTTCGAGCCCTCACTTACTCCCCTCACCATGCCTAAGCCAAATGTGAGAAAAATACTGTTTTCAAACAAAGGTTTTTGTTATCAAAACATACTATCGAATTTCTAAGAACTGACACAACCCTTTGAGGCGAATTTGTTGGATATCCTCCTAAACAATCTGAGGGCTCTCCGACGCGGAATTGCTGGACAATCTCTCAACCCAATCCGAAAAATCCATTGAAATTCATTTCACAAACTATTTTCCTTTTTCATTTTTTCATGATGTACCACACTTATTATTCTAGGTTGCCCTGCATATGAAATGCATTATACTATTTCCATACAACACATGCTAATATATCTCAATCATGCATATATTAACAAATTCACATACTAATCACATGTTATTTATTCATATCAATAACATCAAAATTAGCTCACATAGGCTAATCAATAATCCAATTTAATTCCAATGGCTCTTACACAATTATATTTCATATGATTCAACCATCATGTTAAATACACCAATTTTCATGCATTAACAATTTCTTCCATACACACTAAGCCATTCATCTAAGCAATATTTTGCTTACAACACACATGGACCATTTTCGTCCAATTACAAACTCGACTATTTTTTAATGGGCCCCACATCTCGTGTAGTGATTGTCCATGGGGTAAATTTCTTCATTAGCACGGCTCCACTCAGGAACCGAAATCCATGGTCATTTCCGGCCCAACAACACCCAAACCATAATTTATTGTATAAATTATAACACAAGCCACACAAACAGTCCATGGACTGTCCAAAACGTGTCCCAAATTTCCAGCATTTCAGTCCCAAGTTTTGGGACTGATCAAACGGCCCCTCACGGCCTCATATCATCCAAAGCATTAACAAAGCTCTTAAAAAAAGATTAAATCAAGTAGGAGAAACCCCTACCTTCTGGAAGTTTATCAAACTCCCAAAACCTGCGCTCACGAGCAGCCCTTCTTACCGCCTGTAACAACTTTCTGGCTTTCGCCCGACGAAATCCGAACGTTAACACCTGAAAATCTGTGGAGAGAAGCTCGGATTTTCTCTCAGAATCGATTTCCCACCACCGGATTCAGCTCCAAAAGAGAAGCAGGTTGCTTTCTTTCATTTATTCCTTGTCCTCATTACGTCAAGCCATCATTGGCTCATTTACTTCTTACACTCATCCCTTATCCTCTACCATGGGTTTTTCTCCAATGACATCATACCATGTGTCCACATGGGCCCCACACTTGAGCTCAAGTTGACTAATTCTGCACCTGACACGTGGCACACTGTGAGCCACCAAATGTGCCATATCCCACGCCGCGCTCGAAAAACGCGTGTAAACGAGTAACCCGGTCTACGGCAGCTGACGCGAGATCGATTCCAATGGTAGTCCAAGCCACATCCGGAGATCTAGAAAAATTCCGGATTTATACCGAAATTACCATTTTACCCTTTTCAAAAAATTAGGATTTTTTCAGGGTTTCACATATACAACGCAATGATTGTTTGGTAGTTGAAACTAAATGCAAATGTAGATTAAATTAGCCAGAAATGAGGTTGAACAAGTGGTATAAATTAATTTCAGCAGACACTATATTAATATAGTGTGAATGATATCGATGACTAATTTTTGAATCAAATTTAGAGCCTAAATGACATGGCGTACCGAAAGCTAGGCTTCTTTTTTTGGTGTCATGTCATTTGGGCCCTAATGAAGACTCAAAATACTATGTTGCCATGTCATTTGGGCTCCAAATTTGGTCCTAAAATTTAGTCAATGTAGCATTATGTTTGCATTACAATGTAGGTATGTATGTTCGCATTCCTGCTTGCTTTTAAAAATCATGAATGGAAGATTGCGTTTATACAAAGATAAAATGTTATTTGTACATGAATTAGCTATCTTATTTGGATTACATAATGAATCATATTCATATCTACAAATTGAAATTGACAATAGGTCTCACTAATAGGTATTTGATTGGTTTTATGAATCAATTTAATAATAAAATGATAAATTAATTAAATAAGATCACGTAAAATATGAATTACTGATATCCAATGATGTAATGTTATATTTGGTACAGATAATACTTTTTTAGTAAGAGAATGAAATTTGTTTAAGAATGAAATGAACATGGATAATAAAATGAAATGCGATTATTATTTCCACCAAGGTGTATTATCATGTATCAAATATAAACTTTACTATCATTATAGATCATCGAACTTGTTGATCACATGATGACATTACACATGCCATTTGTGAATAAAACTGTGCCTTATATTATGTAAAATCGTATCATGGCGTGTACAAATATATTTTTTAAAAAATTATGATGGATGAAGATTACGGTGGTCCCACCTAATCTGGTTAGATCCGTCATGCACTGACATGGTGAATTGGTAATCATTGTTTGATGCCAGGTAAGTCACCCATGATGCGTGGACCAAACCGTATCACATAATGGCGAATCATTGCGTGCGAAAAGGGTTTAAATCTTCAACCATGTGAGGATTTTTTTTGTCGGCGGCAGCAGCAAGTGGTTTGGATAGAGGATCTGATTGGCTCAACTGATTGATTCACAAGCGTTTTGGTTCACAAGCTTTTTGGCCCAACTGATTGGTTTTTAACTTTTCGATGCGTACTTACCCAAAAAGGCCCAAAAGCTTTTAATATATGATGGCCCTAATCGGTAGTTGAAATTAGATGCAAATGTAGATGAAATTAGCCAGAACAACAACGTGAGATGAAATGAAAGTCCCAAATCTGTGGAGGACGTGCTGGCAATATATATGGCAGCAGATTTCATTGAATGGTGAAAACGGGAGATTTCATTGAGCCAGGGTGAAAACGGACAATGAATGGTGCATCAAAATTGAGATGACCACAACAATCAGACATGTTAGTGAACGTAAAGAGGTGGGATTGGCACAGCATAGAAGGCAGCATATAAGACCTCCAATACCTTTGCATTGTCATTACTGCTGTCATGTGTGAAATTTATCTGCTATGAGAGAATTCAGCCACTAGTGATTGTAGTGAATAGGAAATTAAGGATGCCAAAAACAAGTTTCCCATTAGAATTACAAATTGTATATTTTTTATAAACTCTTAGTTTTTCAAACAAAAAAATACTATCTTGATTTACAACTTAATAATATTACAAAAAAAAATAATCAAAACTATACAATAATTTTGCATTTGGTACATGATTCTTTAATCAAGTCACAAATTATTTAGATCTCTTAAATTATATATTTGTTTTACTTATCTGTTTTTTGATTCAACGAGATTAACCCTCCGAATTTTACTTTGTTAGAAAATATAAATGCCATAAGTAAAATAGTTCCTTTAAACTCCATTTCTCAATCATTTAAACCTAATATTATTGCATGTTTAGATGTTCACAGGAAGACAATTCGAGAAAGAGTTGTTTTTTTATTAAATGAGAACTGGCAATTAATGACAAGAGTGTAAAAGGTATAAATGTGGGGTATTTAATTTGATAAAAATATAAAAGTAAAGCAGTTCAGTTACTATAATTCTTTAGACCAAGCAAGGGTAAGTAGTTAACATATTTGGTTACTAAATGATGAATTCAGTATGACGATGACAATGCCTTACGAAAATTCCAACAGGGAAGGGTCCAATAATCATGAATAAATTCATCAAAGCTAATTTGTTTCTTTTATTTTTGCAGCATTATATAGTAATGTGAAAGTTCAAAGAAACAAGGAAACTTTCACGTTAGATCTCTCAAAATCTAAAGAACTACACTCAAGTTGTCACTAGCTATTTCTTCAAAATCCAAAAGTTCAGTTATAGACATGTACCCCATTCCTCATCATGTCACCATTGTAGACGATAAAATTAAGTTAGTAAAATTGAAGGAGAAAAAATCAAACAAAGGTCGGTCAGATGTTTGAATGCATTTCTGGAAAGAAGATGGATCAACCTATGATTTACCTGGATTCGACACAAAATTAAACAGAAAGAAATGCATTCTTAAATATGTTTTAGCAATGTATTGAGATTATGAATTTGAGTGATCTAGCAAAATGTGAATTTATAATATTTTCGTGATTATAACCTTGGAACATTTAATGTTTAAAATTGAAAATTTGTATTACCTTGATCCAAAATTTATCCATGCATGTACGTGCATATAGTTACATAGCTGCACATACACCTATGCATGGTTTGCTAAAGAGAAGAGATATGATTAAAATATCGGTTTTGACTAGATATATCTTATTTGATTTTTTACTTTATATATCTGAGAGCATTCGGGAGATATATTCTGATGGGATATTTTTACATAAATATCTATAATTTAAAAATTATTTAAAATTAAGAATATATTTAAGTTAATGTATTAAAATTATTTTAAAAGAGACAGAGAATGATAATATCAATGATTTGATTTTTTTTTTACATTCTTTTCCTATATTTATATTTATATTTATATGTAAATTATAAATGATTTTATTAAAATATATTTAATTTAAGAAAATAAATTATTTTAGAGATATTTATATACAAAATATTTATTCAATAAAGTTTTTTTAAATTAAAATTGTAATAACAACATAGAATACAATATTTACATATTTTTATTTATATTTAGCTATTATAAATGATTAAAAATATTCCATAAACTTATTAAAAATATATTCATAAATTAGAAAGACAATATATTAAAATTTTGTAATATACACAAGGGGCATCCTGCCTAGTGGAGGAGAGGTTGAACCTCAAGACTCCTTGGGCAGGTTCGAACCCTCAACAACAAATTTCCATTTTAGTACAAGTGGTGAACAAGACTGATTCGGGTGAACAAGCATCGAAGACCAAAAATCTGAAAACCATATACGAAATTTACGAAACCCGATAAAAAGCCGAATTTCCTATGACCTATAATCTATGAAATATCGTCGGCATTCGCCGATACACTAAATATCGCCGATATTTCCATTTTTTCAACCATGAGGCATTGACAACACGCACTGAATCTCTCGGGCTATCCAATCACCAATTTTGAAATATTTGCACTTCTAAGAGAGTCCGAGTTACCCCTATTTAGCTTTTAATAAGTATAATCATTGAGCTATTGCTTGTGAGACCAGCTTAGCCTGGCGGATAGTATATTTTTATTCATTTATGGTAAGTACTACAGCAATTTCTTTATTTTTTGTTGATTTTTTTAGTTTATTTACTTTTTTTTTGTTTAATTAACCTTTCATTGTAGACATACTTTTTTCCTATTTTTAGATGTTCTTATGATATTGACTTTATTGAATTGTATGTCTGTTTGTCCCTTTAATTAATCTACTGCTTGATTTAGCTAGTTGCTTGTATTCATGATTCTTATATACTATTCTATATATGCCAGATTGTTATATAATGTTATATTGGATTACATTTATAGCAAATAAGATAAGGCATGTTGAGACCCTGATTTATGCACCTGGTGTTTGTTTACGTTGTCATTGGATTGACATTTAAAAAAAGAATATTCTAGGTATAAGAGGGAAATCAAAGAGATTTACTTTTGACTAGACTAGATTCGCAGATGTGAAAATGAGAGGCATGAGAGTTGCCCTAAAAACTCAATAGGAGTAAGTTTGAAACTTGGCATGAATTCAGTTATCTTATACTTGTTTACTTTTCACTTGTTATTTTATTTGTAAACACCAATTAAGGGAGAGAATTTGTAGTGTTTAATATTGATATATAGATCAATAGGTTCTCAAACATATTTGGTAAGTTAGTTCCTAACATGTTATAAATATTTGCACTTGCATAGTATATACATGCTTAACTTGGTATTTTCCAAACTTATGATTGTGTTATGTATTTTTCCCACATGTGATTCTTTTTACGAGATTTTGGTTTGATTGATTATATGTAGGGTTACGATCTTCGCGCTTCATTTAAAGAAGTAGATCTTGTATTTAGATAGAGATTTAGAACGTGGATACAAGTGTTGAGATTAGATTCATAATTTATTTTGTTCAATGCTTTGTGGGTTGTATCTTAATTTCTAACTTGTTTATTTTTATCACTTAAATTGTCAAAGATGAAGATTATTAGAATCATACTCAGAATTAATTTGTTTAGTCCATTAAAAATCTTAACATTTTTTTATGGTTATGATACTATCGAGTTGAAATTTTGAAATTGTCATCGAAGGAAAGACATCAAGTCTTAATACAACATCATTCAACCTTAATACACACCTTCGTAAAATTTTTTTTTTAAAAATATACACCTTTGCACTTAGGACAAAGGTAATGACCCCGACACTTAAGATGAACCCTTAATTACTTTTGAATTACAATGATTAATATGAAAATAAAATAAAAGCAATCTGTATATGGCACCAAGATACTTTAGAAAGAAAATATTTTCTAAATAATTTTTGTATGGAAATATAGATTGAGCTATTATCGGATCCCTCTCGTAAAACACCATTTAGTTATCAAGAAGACTAGTTTTGCTTACTTTAGTATTTCAAAATTGGTCCCACACTCATAAAGACACCTCTCGTCTAATACGATTCAAAATGGGCATGATTAGTATTACAACATGGAGGACAAATGAGTATTGGGTTCTTTGCATGGAAGCCTTTCCTGACCGACAGGCACAACCAGTGATTGTTTCAGACAAAATGGTCCCATAAATCACGCTTCTCTAGAAACACCATAATGATGGTCGGAGCCATTCCACACTACATGGGTGACGCATGGCATAAGTTGTGATAAATAAAAAAAAGTTAAAACCACTGATAATGAGAAGGAATCTTTGGAGGCGGAAAAGGGTTCAAATCTGATTCCTGATATTTACCTTCGTATTTATCCATGCTTGCTTGACTTAATGGCGGAAACATTTTTCGTATTAATTGTTCAAGAGGAAGTGGCTCAAGGAGGTTGAACAAGTGGTATAAATTAATTTCAGGCAGATCGTGGTTGTCTATTAATATAGATATAGATATGTTTGCATTACAATACATGTATGTATGTTCGTACTTCTGTTTGCTTATTTGAAAATCATGAATGGAAGATTGTGCATTTATACAAATATTAAAAATGTTATTTGTACATAATTTAACATTTCTCCGATGGATTATACAACAATCATATTCATATTCATATTCATATTTGCTGATGCTTTTCAATCTGATCACCGGAGCGTGTTTGGGTCACAATGGAAACTAGGGGTGCTGGTTCACTGGTCCATTGTGCTCAGTTGCACTCCCTCTCGCAAAGACAAGAAAGAAAAAAGGGTCGACGAGGGCTTCACCTCGTGGTCAAGCCCGATGCTCAAGTCAGCCTCGTCGTGAGAAAAGATAGACCGCTTTAGAGGGCGCAGGATTTTACAGACTTTCACCGAGAGAGGGGGTGGCTTGGCATATATATTAGGTATGTTTTCCTAATTGAAATGGTAATAAGGATCTTCCATTGGATGTGATATTTTTTATTCTATCGATATCGATTTAATACGGAATATTAATATAATTATTGAGAATTATCCTTCTCCATTATTGGTGAGATCCGATTTGATCTGCAGGATAAACTGTTTATCGTGAATTATCCTATTTTTCTTGCTGGTGAGATTTAGTTGGATTTACAGGATAAGATGTTATTGGGGATTATCCTACTTCCCTTATTGACGAGATTTAGTCTCGATTTATGTATCGTGGCCTTTCCACTACCCAAGTTATCTACTGGGGCGAGCTGACCGGCTGCTTTGGCCGGCGCCGGGTTTGGGTAATATTACAGCTCTTGCTTTCTTTTTAGCTCGGCGGCGGGCTCCGTGCGCCTATTTTTCAAACCCCATCAATATCTTATTAATGAATAATAATAGGTCTCTAAACAGCGAAATACTGCCATCACAATTTAATAATAAAATGATAAATTAATTAAATAAGATCAAACGTAACCTACAAATATTGTTATGGGATTGAGACCTGTTGATCACATGGATAGACACATACACAAAGGTTATCAATCGGACCTGATCAATGATAACTGAAACCGACTCTCAATCGTCCGTTCTTGAATTGAACCGCTTAAAGAGTTAAACCGGAATAAAACCGTCAAACCGGCCGATTTTTTTTATAAAAAATCATGAATCGGACGGTTTTTTTACAAAAACCCGTGAACTAGACGGTTCTATTGAAAACCCCCAAAATCCCCAATCCAGTCAACCTCCATCTTCTTCTCCAATTAGGCACAACAGTAGTGTAAGATGAGACCAAACCGAACATAGTTCAATTGGTTCAATCGATTCTTCTCCACTCGCAATGACGAACAGGCAGAGGGATCTGCACTTGATTTCTTTTTGTTCCATCTCGCAATGACGAACAGGCAGAGGAATCTGCAACTTCTTCTTCTCCACTCGATCTCTCTTTGCTCAGGCTTCACAAGTCACAGCTTCGGTCAGTCGTCTACAAGCTTCATAGCTTCGTTCCTTCAAACTTCTTCCGTTCTTCGCTCCTTATGGCTTCCACCGACTAGAAACTTCTTTAATTCTTCTCTTTTTTTTTCTCTCAACTGAGTGGACGACTTCAACTCAACTACTGTAAACTTTGACTATTGTTAAGAAGTATTATTTTAGTATTCTTGTTAACTAATGTTAAAATTAAACACAAATTATATGTTAAAATTTAACAAAGGTATTTTTTTATATTAACTGAAATGAATTTAAGATATAAATAGTATGCATTAGAAACATATTTATATCTTTTTAATAAATTATTATTTTATAAATTTTTATTTTTTTATTATATGGTCGGTCCAATTAAGACTCCATCGGTTGAAATCCTGAACCATTAACATAATTCCCTAGTTAGTTCGATGACTGATCCGATTCTGATAACATTGCACATACATGCATTTCTCAGGTATCAATCGTGCCCTTTATCAGGTAAAAGTCGACAGTATATAAAGACATTTTTAAAATTATGGATGGAGGAAGATTATTGTAAAGCACCAATCTATGGACACCTAATCTATGAAACCAGAAAATCCAATTTTCAAAAGGTAAATACTTAATCAAAATCCCAATTATTCTGCATCTCATGACAAATGGGACTCATCGCTGGAATCGCTTCACAAATTCAGCTACCACGCCGACTCGGTACGCCAAAATTTTCACGCCAAGGCAACAAGGGCAAGTATACAAGGGACACTTTGGTAATATTTGAGAGTTTAAGAGGTGCCACGTGTCATGCAATGCAGTTAGTCAAACATTTATGCCTATGGCTCATGAGCACATCGTGAATATGTCATTGGGTGAAAATCTCAAAGTAGATGGATAAGGGATATGGTGTAATCCCATGAGTCACTTAGAGTTGGACATGTGGCATTGAGATGACAAGTCTCTTGTCTCAATCATGACCAAATGGGTTGGGAGAGGAGAAGAGAGAGGGAAAGAAGAGCAAACCATGAGGGAGAGAAAATAGTGGATTTTTAGAAAGAAGCTCTACCTTTCTCAGATAATTCCTACAGATCTGACAATTGGCTTCCTGCGAGGTAAGAGCTAAAGTTGCTCACCACTAGCACTACACATGGGTACCGCTTTGTGGAGTTTCGACAACTTCGGGAGGTGTGGCTTTTCTCCACTTTGGATTTAATCCTGTTTAAGAGCTTTGTTAATGATTTGGAGTGTTTGAGGCGTGAATGGTCAAGCTTACCGCCTCCCAAACTCGGGACTCAAATGCTGAAAATTAGGACCCATTTACGCCCACGAGCCGTTGGTGGCTTTGTGTTATAATTGTGTGTTAAATTGTGGTTTTAAGTTTTGTGAGTCGAAATGGCCACGATTTCTAAGCCAAGGAAGTAGAATCGATGCTGATGAGGGGCCGCCCATGGATGCCAATAATATCGTTGGGACTCGCAAAAACAATTCCGACTCAGGTTGGACCTAAAATCTCCATGTGTTATTTGCACAAATTTGCTTAAATGAATGTTATTTGAATCAGGTGGAAAATGGATGTTAATGCATGCTAATTGATGCAGCGAACATGATGTTTAATCATATATGAAATATAATTGTGTGTGAGCCATTGGAATTAAATAAATTTGACAGATGATGTGTGTGGATTATATATTAACATGAATTCAAGTCAAATAGATAATGCATTCCATATAACCCTAGCACTTAGAATGGTAGGTGGGAGTGCATGACATGAAAGAAAATAAAAGGAAAATGGTGGCAGCGAATTTCATCGAAGATTTTTCTGAGAATTGCTGGGATATTGTCCAACACCACGTCTTCTGAGGAGCCTATGAATTGTTTCGAGAGTTATCCAACAACCCGCCCCGAGGGTTGTCCAATAAATTTACTGGAACTCTAGTATGTTTTCGAGAACAAAACCTTATTTTGAAAATAATGTTTTCACTCTCGCAGCGCGTGAGAGTCAGCAGGCTCGAGACATGGAAAGGGTGAGTCACACTTTCATCCATATCAGTGTAGATATTCGGCAGACTCATGTATTTGCTTGAATGTGTTTCAGGTTGAACTCACATGTGCACTTAGGTGGGAGAACCATGTAGATAATCTCCACTCATCGGGCATTGCTCACCCCGTCGAGGGAACATTATTTCGTGTGTAGGAGTGTTCTGAAGACGACGCTCGTTGAGGCCGTTTGAGAAGAAAGCCGACATGTGGCTTTGATTTTGTAAAACATGTATGAATTATTACAATTGAAACATGTTGTATTAAGAGTGATATATTAACTCTTGAACTATGGTAAAATATAGTTGATGTATTTTTGTGAGTATGGATGTATGGCCAATGTGGCTATTTTATTTCATGTATGTCTCTATGATAAGGAGACGTGACTTCCATTTGATTGGATTCGGTTGTCAACTGACCGGATTTGGGGCGCCACAAAGTATTTTCCAACTGAAGACTGCTATATTTTTCCCACATGTGATTCTTTTTACGAGATTTTGGTTTGATTGATTATATGTAGGACTACGATCTTTGAGCTTCATTTAAAGAAGTAGATCTTTTATTTAGATAGAGATTTAGAACGTGTATACAAGTGTTGAGATTAGATTCATAATTTATTTTGTTCAATGCTTTGTGGGTTGTAATCTTAATTTCTAACTTGCTTATTTTATCAATAAATTGCTAAAGATGGTGATTACTCAGTTTTTGCTTACTTTTGTGTTTCAAAATCTAGATAGAGCTTATGCTTAGCCAGCCTTGCCAAAGTTATCTCTGATGACTTAGGAAATTAAGTAAGATAAAATACACAGAAATGCACAGCTTCGCCGAAAGTGGTCCTTCAAGATCGCCTGAGCGGTGTTACTTCGGAGAAGATGAAACGCAGATTTTCTCATTTCACTGCCAATTACCCATGATTGTCCTTCATCGATTACATTGTTCGTGGAATACATTTTTCATTTATTACTACTACATTCAAGCACCTATAAATGTGAAACCCGTGGGTACCTCAAAATTAAAAATTTTTTAAAAAGTGGGCAAACCTGCACTACCGAAATAGTCCTAAGAAAAGTTATGATTTTCAGATCTCTGATGATAAAACGATTGCAAATCGTTGGAATCGCCTCGTGAAATCTAGTTACTCAATCGAATTTTGTTAAATTCCGAGATTATCGGAATTTCACATATTTTGAGGAAACGCGTTGTCAGAGACACATGGCATATTGCTGTGGGATACACATGGCTAACCATGTGTGGTGACAGCCATGGCAAGCCATGTCATGAATGCAAAAGGCATGCATGTGTACATGGTGCACCTTTGGACACTATAAGGCCTTCATACATGGGGGTCCCCAAGATCATCCGTGGAGCAAAGCAGCAGGCAAGGGAGGGAAGGAGAAGGAGGAGGAAAGGAGAAGAAAAAGGGAGGAAAGGAGAAGAAAAAGGGAGGAAGAAAAGAGAAGAAGAAAGGGGAGGAAGAGAGGAAAAAGAAAGAGGAAGAGGAAGGAGTGTTAGTTAAAGAGCACTTAAGAACAAAGAAACTCCTGAATCGCGCTACAAGAGGTGTTTCTCCACTAGGTTTGCGCCTATGGGCCGTGTAATGCCATCAAGCTTGTCCTGCTTCGCGACTTGGATGTCAGGTGGTTTGTTTGTGATTGTGTGATGGTCAAAGACTAGTTTTGGTTTCGATCATCCGAGGCCGAACACCGTGTTCGGATGGCAAACCCGAGCATAATGGGCAAACTGGGGTGTGCCCAAATTTCCGCACACTCAGAATCGCCGCCAACTTTGATGGTCATATAACTTTCTCATCCGAACTCCGATTCATGCGTTCTTGGACTCTACGGAAAGCTTGTTGAGTCTAGAATTTAATAAAATAAAGTTATCAGCCAAAATGTAGGCTGAACATTGGGCTGGGTCACGGACAGTTGAGGAATAGTCCGTTTTGGTTTCCGAAACTTCTATTTTCGGAACCGGTTTGTAATCGAAATGCTTGGGACTGCATATGTATTCGAGCAGGGAATTGTGTGTTGATGGGGTTTGTGTGTATTTATAAAATCACTCACTAAGTCCAGATATTTGTGCGCATGGCGCATTTATGGCCTGAACTGACTAATGTGTTATTGCATAAATTAATGTGACATGTTGAATATGTGAAATTATGTGATAAAGATGGAAATAATTATAAAGCATTGGGTTGTATGATCACTATGTTCTCGCTCAAGAATATGAATTATGGCATTACTTGCCTAAATAATGGTTGAAATTATTTAATACATGCTTGAATGATGTTGACATGAATGGAATTGGAATGAGAAAGATGTAGTGCATGCTTATGTGATGTATTGATTTGAATATGTGAATATTAACATGATCATGATGAGTAAACATGAAATGTTGTGTGCATTAGACATGAGTGTTCACAGCATACACATATATGGTAGAATGTCCATGTAGAGTGTCTTCATACATTGGTCATGGGTTTGAGTGCAGTGGCACAAATTGCATTGCATTGGTGTGCGGTAACACCCACATTACATGAAAGTGTGTTCATGGTATTGATTTAGCACCGCTTATGTTGAATCGTGAGCTGGGAATGGACGAAGTCCAATTGAGTTCCACAAAGGTTAAACGAAATGGAAAATGAAATGTGTTTCCGGGCGAGTGCGTAGATGATACCCCCTCAGGTGAAAAGTTTGAAAACCTGGTTAGACAGATCCATCGCTGAGCCCGAAAAATGCCTGGAGGTGTAAGAGACCCGGCCAAGGAGACCCCAAAAAGTTCTGCTGCCTCAAAAAGACACCAAACGATTAAATAAATATCACATAGACTATGGTTGTGAGATGAGAGTCGGGACTCCACTCCTGTTGATTTCCCATCGACATTTGCATTGGGTGTGGGTCGGAGGTTGACTCAGACTTAGGCATGTGAGTGTCGCTCTTACACATGCATATAGATTTTCCATGATGTGACAACATGTATGCACGATTGGTTGCTGGTTTGATCGTGAATGATCATTTGCATAAAAAAGTACCTAGGTAGGAAATAGCCTCTTGTAAGATTTATCTCTACCGGCATTAGCTCACCCCGTCGTGGGACCCCCTTCGTGCAATGTGACGCACGCGCATCTAAGGCCCTAGAGGCCGGATTACGGCGGGCCGAACTGGTGGCTCGATTCATTTGCGTATATATTGTTCAACTAGTTTTTTTAATATATGTTTTGGTATTAAGAGTGATGTAATAACTGGATCTACAGAACAAAGTGGTCTTGTACCGATGGACGAGCATGGATGATGGTCCTATTGGGTCATTTTATTTAAGTATGGGTCTCATGATATGAGACAATACGTGCTTCCGCAGTGTCACCTGTGGTCAACCCGGACCTGCTGGGGTGTCGCCAATAAATATGTGTATAGTCTTTTCCACAACTAGATTAAGTCTCTTGTGAGATTTTTAAGAGAGAAAATATTTATTCTACCTGAAAACTTCTACCACTAACTGAGATCCTACCAAAGGTTATTTACAGGAACCAAATCTAACTTTTGGCGGGTTGTGTTGAGATCCTGTTAAATCTTTGGAACCCAAAAAAACCCATAATTAAACGAAAAGTGTGTCCCAACATCTAATAGGATAAGAAGGAAGGCTTAAATGGGGCTTGAGCCTCTCAAATGGTTTGGGCCCCAAGGGGCACCCCACTTCAGGTGGAGGCGGGAAGAGGGCCTACGCCAAACTAGGTCGGTGTCCCCCACGCACGCAAGCCCGCCGGCTCGGTTCTGCCCGGTCCCGGTCCACCCTCTATCGGGCCATTTTTCAAAATACATGTTGTTTAGATCATTTTTTCAACAACATGTCCTGTCGTGGATATAATTTGATGGCATATTTATACTCCCTTGCTCAAATTGTTTTCTTTGATGACAAAAATCATCTCTTCACTTCACTTCATCACGTCACCATTTGTGCGATTGTTCTCAGAACAAAGCTGAGTTCGTCTGAGTCCCTCTCGACCACGCATCGCCTCGAGGAACGAGGTTCGCTCTCTATCCCCGGAGACTATCGTCCACTATCCCTAGACTTCCATCGAAAGCCAAATTGCCTTGTAAGGACACGATGTTATCTACAGTCGATCAACATTTCCCGATTATTTATTTTAAAATCGCAGATTCAATTGTTGGTTGGTACCGCAGGTTTGTTTCCTTGACTCTGTCAAAGATACGCAACACAATCCACTTCAACGGCGATTTAATTTTTTTCTTTTTGCTCTGCCTTTGCCCAAATATTTGTTACAGTTCATTCAAATATTTTTTTGTTTCTATACTGCAGTTTTTCGTTTCTGTTCGTATTCAAATATTTACTACGCTTATTCAAATATTTTTTCGCTTTCTCAGATACAAATATTTACAGTTTTTCGCTTTTGTTCATATTAAAATTTTGAACGCACGCCACTTTCAAGCACTGATTCTCAGATACAAGTTTCGCTTGCTTATATTACAAGTTTCGTTAGTTTCTGTATTAAGGCATCCGCTTTACTCGATTCTTCTTTTCAGAATATGTTCTGCTTTTATCCTTCGTAAATGGCTTACTTCGACTCGTTAACTATTCCCAATCATGGAGAAAAGCCAAAAGCCTAATGGTACTGGGAGCAAGAGATGGCAACAAAGATGTTGTTCTATCTCACAACCATGAACTGGTAAGATCTTCACTGAGGATGGTTCCAATCGGACGCTGGAGAGACAAGATAAGGAAAGGTTGAGTCACAGATGGCTGAATCACTCGACACTTCCCGTGTCGCGAACTATGTCCTCAACAAATCTAAAATTACTTTCTAACGCCTATAGTCTATACATCAAAACGACTAAGGAGTTATGGGATAGTCTGGACAAGAAGTACAAAACCGAAGATGCCGGACTAAAGAAATTCATTGTTGGTAAATTTCTGGACTTCAAGATGGTTGATTCAAAGACCGTCTTAAGTCAGGTTCAAGAGCTTCAAGTGGTTATGCATGATATTCATGCTGAAGGAATGACTTTTACGAGACATTCAAGTGGTTGCATTCATTGAAAAACTGCCACCATCCTTGAGGGATTTCAAAATTATCTCAAATACAAGAGAAAGGAGCTGCCGCCACTGAAGATCGATTGTTCTGGCTGGAGGATTGAGGAAGACAAGTCAGTTTAAGGAAGAAAGTTGGGAAGAATCTAGAGTTTCAAAGGCCAATGTTGTCAAGAAGGATCAAACCCAACAAGAAGAGAAAAATGCTTCAGTAAGCCCAGAGAGGGATTCAACCAGCGCCCATAGTCTTATTGGCAGTGTTTAACTGTGGGTAAGTCCGGGACAACCGCCAAAGACTGCAAAGCCAAGAAAAAGACAAAAATGCAAAGTTAATGTGGTGGAAAAGATCTCCACGGTGTTGATGATATCAATCTAACTCGTTATGATATCTCGAGTGTAATATGGCGGAAACCTCAAGGAGTGGATTGATATCGAGTAATCACAAGACCAGACAAACAGACGATGTTACCTTACACAACCGTGGGGGTGATGAAAACTTATATGGTAATTCATCAACCCCAAGGTTGAAGGTGCTCTGGAAGATCGCTTCAAAGATGACATCTCGAAAGATTGTGACACTAATTAATGTTCTACATGTGCCAAATGTTCACAAGAATTTAGTGTCAGGATCTCTCCTTAGAAAGAATGGCTTCAAGTTGGTTTTTGTATCTGACAGGTTTGTACTCTCAAAAAATGACATATATGTAGGAAAGGGTTATCTGAGTGATGGTTTGTTCAAGCTAAATGTAATGACTATTGTAACCAAGGATGATTTGAATAAAGTTGCCTCTTCTTATGTGCTCGAAGTCTTCTAACTATTCTCATGCCAATTAGGACACGTTAACTATAAGTCAATAAAGAAATTAATGAATATGGGACTATTGCCGAATTTTGACTGTCCAAGTGAGAAATGTCAAGTGTGTGTTGAATCTAAATTAAGCCCCTTCCACTCAGATACTGAGTTTCAACTTTATGATTAATACACATAGATGCGATATGAAATCAATACTCACAGAGGTGGCGTGACGACATTTCTTATAGATGACTCCATGTATTGTTATGGGTTACTTACTTCGTATAAAAGATGAGGCTATGAATGCTTTTAAAATGTATAAGGCCAAAGTTGAAACTGGCTGAACAAGAAAATTAAACTATAAGGAGTGACAAAGAGGAGGTGAATATGAATTCTATTTGAGGAAAATTTGCACCGGAAGCTTGGTATCAGTCACCAAAGACTCTCCTTATACACCACAATCTAATGGAGTATGAAAGGAAAAACCTGCCTTAAAGTGAAACAAGGAATGCATTGTTGAATAGTTCCTAAGCACTACGTAATTTGTGGGTGGGGAAGCTATTTTGACAAATGAATTTTATTTTAAATAGAGTACCCTACGTAAAGACAAAACAAACTCCCTATGAGAAATGGAAAGTGCGTAATGCCTAACTTGAATTATCTCAAAGTGTGGGGTGTTTATTATGTTGCGGTTCCTACGCCTAAAAGGTTGGCAGGAATTCAAAAGACTCCTGACCGTAGATTTCATCTGACAGGCTCGTGACAGTAATGCATATCATTTTCTTTTGGTCACAAGTCGAGATCCCAGATATACATGTCAATACGATCACAGAATCAAGGGATCAGCTGCTCTTGAAAACAGTGTTTCCGGCAACACAGCATATGAGTCAACCGATAATAATAAGAGGCCCTGGATACTATCTAGAAGTGATCCAATGGAGGGATGAACCCGCATCGAGTAAAGACAAAGGACTTCCACGCTGGGACTCCATCTTTAATCATCTATCGAGAATGAGCTCGACATTCAAAGAAGTCAGGATCAAGCCCCGTCGAAAGAAGCTATCAATAGGTGAAGTTGAATCCATATTGTCAAATCATAGCATGAAATTGGTCGACCTTCCTGTAATAAACCCCTCATAATGTAAGTGGATTTTCAAGAGGAAATGAAAGATGGTGCTATTGATAAATATAAGGCTAGCTTGTAGTAAAAGGATACAAGCAACGAAGGTCTTGATTATTTTGATACTTATTTATCTCTGCTACTATAATTACACTTTATATGGGATGCTAATTGCTATAGCAAAGAAAGGTATAAGCTTGAAATCCATCAAATGGATGTGAAAACGCCTCTCTTAAACTGAGATTTGGAAGAAGAAATATATTTGGAACAACCCAAGGGTTCTGTTCCCGACAAGAGCGTAAAGTATGTCGGCTTATCAAGTCACTCTATGGATTGAAACAAGCACTGTAAAACACGGATATGCTAACTCACTAAGTCATGTTGTCGAATGGTTTCAAGAAAAAATGAGTGCGATAAATGTATTACGTTAAGCAAACCTCGTAATCGCTTTGCCATTTTATGTCTATATGTAGACGATATGCTTATACAAAGTGTTGATGGTGAGACTGTTAAGAAAAAATCAAATGCTTGCTTGTAAGTAAATTTGAAAATGAAAGATACGGGGGTCAAGCATGTTATTTTAGGGAGTTAAAAATCCATAAGACATCCGGGAGGATTTAGCTCTATCACAATCCCATTATATTGAAACGATTCTTGAAAGCGCAAGAATCTAGATATTGTAAACAAGAAGACTCCAATAGATGTTAATTCTACATCTTTCTAAGAATACCGGTGAAAACAAAGCTCAAAATGAGTATGTTAGTATACTGGTGCGCTTTAATGTATGTCATGAATCGTGATTTAGGCTCTGAAGATAGCTGTATAAGAAGGGTTAAGTCGATTTATTAGCTAGTCCAAATGAAAATCATTGGAAAGCTATGAAACGCGACTACTTAAAGCATACTAAGATTATGCCAGACATACGTGTCATCCAAAGAAGATTCTGAAGGATAATCGTGATGCAAATTGATAACCTGGCCACTAAAGACACAAAAATCAACAAGGGATATGTATTCACACTTGTGGGGCGGGCAAGAGTCTGGAAATCATCCAAACAAACTGTAATGCTGTATCCACTATGGAACTGCACTACACTGGCTAAAGCCTCTGCGAAAGGTCGAGAAGCCAAATTTCTTTGAAGATATCTGAATCGGGCCTAAACTGCCCGCTGTATGTATACACTGCATAGTCAAGCGCAAGAGGGAAGGGGCAAAGACGTCATGAGAACGGTAAGTCTCGACACACACGTCAAGACATGACAATGCTAGTCAACTCTTTCTAGTGAATTATCACCATCGACTATGTGAAGTCAAAGATAATATTGCGATCCATTAACAAAACTAACTGAGATGGTTGTAAAAAATAATCAAGGGGAATGGGCTTACGCCAATCGAACAAGTCATCATGACACCCTACCTAGCTGACTGGAGATCCCGTGACCAGTTCGGGGACAACTAAGTTATGAAGACAGTAGCATCACAAATTTTTACCCATTCTTCGCATAAAGACAAGATATGTGAAGGTTAAGCAAAATCTTTTAATGATTATGAAACTATATGTTCAGAAATCACCTATGTGAGTGTGAAGTAAGGGCCGCTTCTATGAGAATTGAAAAGGCCGAATTCTCTAAAACACTCATGAGACCAGGCGGTGTTCATGACCAAAACGAACACAACAGTGAAAACCAATTTTGTTCGAGAAACAATTGTGTGATTTCTATTGTCTAGGTTTACACGAAAGGTCGACAGTTCAAAGACATCAAGTCTACTGATTGATCGAGTAAGCCCGATAGGTTTCACTAAGGAAAGTTCAAAGTCTCATACTACTTATCCCAATGCAACGTTTTCTCATGGAATAATCGCACTTTGCATCTCATGCATACACGGAGAGTATTGAAATAAGAACTTTTCATTCATGTGGGGGATTGTTGGGTCTTTGGAATCCACAAAACCCATAATTGAATGAAAAGTGTATCCCACATCGAATGGGATAAGGAAATGGGTTTAAACAGTTGGGAGCTTCCATGGGTTTGGGCCCTAAGGGGCACCCCACTTTTGTGGAAGGGAGAGGACCTACGCCAAGCTAGGTCGGTGTTCCCCCACGCGCGCGCCGCAGCCGGCCGGCTCGGCCCTCGGGTTCCGGTCCGGGTCCACCCCACGCCCTATTTTTCAACGCACACGTTTGTTTAGATCATTTTTCGAACAAACATGTCTCGTTTCGCGGAGACACTTCATGCCTATATTTATACTCCCGTTTTTTCCCAAATTCTTTTTTTAATACTGAAAATCACTTCACTTCACTTCATCGCTATTACCATTGCGGCGATTGTTCTCAGAACAATTGAGTTCGCTTGAGTTCCTCTCACTACGTATCGCTGAAGATAACCAGTCCTGCCTATCCCACACTCACTCATCCAGACTGATTGAGGGGCCAAATTCGTCTTAAGGACATGACATTATTTCGTTGGGCTCGGATCAACATTTTGATTATTTGTTTGTAGTGCAGGTTTGTTTCCTTGACTCTGTTTCTAGTATATGAACATTAACGACTACAGATCTTAATGGTATAAACCAAATCCATTGGTGTGTGCATACCAGGGATCGTTAGCGTGCCCATGATTGTTCGAAGCCTAGACAAACCGTGCAATAGGGAGGCCTAAGTGAAGCTACATTATACATTGAAGGAGGGCCTTTGGCAGAAAGACAACAAGGAAATGAGCATCCAACTATGGTATTAGTTGAGATATAAGATTCGAGCACTTGCACTTGTATGTTTACTTAGCGAGTAGAGAAATAGGTTATGGTGAACCGAGAAGGTTCCCTCCGGTTTTTTCGAGGAGAGTTATGCATCAACAAATCACTTGTCATTTTTATTGTTTATTGTAAACACTTATAATTGTGAGCACACACACGCACTATGTGTTTAATAGAATAATTGTTTGAATATTCATTCAAACATAGTTATGTATTGGGTTTGAGATTTGGGATCGTCATGGAATTGATTATATTTGAATTAATTAAAGATTAATTTAATCGATCGTCATGAGAAAAATGAGTTGTGGCGAGTAAATGGGTTCTCCCATTATTTATTAAATTTTTGTGAGAAGAGATAATTATAGTTATTTAAGTTTTTATTAGTAATCAATTGGATTAAAATTAAAAAATCTATTTACCCTCTCTAGATAAAGTATTTATTGGTCCACATATATAATCTTGAGGAAAGATTCCCATCGCTTTCCCCTCTCTGGACAAAAAGTTTGTATGTAAAAGGTTTGTAGGAATGTTTGTAAGAATCAATGAATAAATGGAGATATATAATTCTTTATATTGCGTTTTACCACTTGAGTGGTTACTTGTGCATAAGGCACATCATTGCATTGAGGCAAAGTCGGTGAGAATGAACTTAATTTCCCAAGGCTGGATGGTTGATGCTTTCCCAAAGCAGCTTTGGGACCCTGCTTTGTGTAGAGAAACAGGTGTTTCCAAATGCAAAACTATTTTAATGCACCCTAACAATATGTTTGGATGGAAGGAAGGATAATTGAGGGGAAAGAAAGGGTGAGAGGGGAAGAAAAGGTTAATTCTCTTTCTATCTCATTATTTGGTAGATAAGGAATGGAAAGAAATGAAACGTGATTATTTTACACATTACGCGTAGAAAGATTTATGTCTCTCTCTCATCATATATTTTATATTACTTAACTCCTCAAACGTCATGCATATTGATAAAATGGGTTGGACCTCCTTAACCCCTCGGGGTGTTATTGCCAAACAAAACATTAAAAAAAAGAAAAGAAAAAAAGAAGGAAAATTCAATAATTTCTTCTTCAAGGCGTAGGATACACATTCTTGGACAACCGTGGTTTTGCGAGCACGAGTAGTGGCTTAGAAAGAGTAAGATCATGCTGCGATTCAACTAAGTTGCTGCTTGACACCTTAGGTGGGGTAGTCCAAGTAAATCCGTGAAGAAGTCTGGCCATCAACATAGTGGTCATGGTAGAACCGAGCATGACACCTGGGCATCCACGTCTTCCAGTACTAAATGACAACAGTTTCAATTTTTGGATCAACTAGAACCACTTCAGAGCCGTCAACATTAAGGTGGCGCTCGGGCTTGAACTTTAGGGGCTCTTCCCAAATTTTAGGGTTACGACCAAGGCTAAGACGACTTATTAGCACATGACTACCTTTTGGAATAAAGTACCCAGCAACACTAGTATCTGCAATAGATTCATGTGGAACATTGAAAGCTGAAACTGGATGGAGCCCAAAAGCCTCTTTGCGCATGCCTTTGGACGTAGTTCAACTTGGGCAAATCTGATTCTTGGACAAGTTTGCCCCTTCCAACCACTTGGTCTAATTCTTCCACTGCCCTCTTGGAGATCTTTTTTGTAGGTTGATTTATCATCTCTGCAAGTGCCCATTCAGTAGCATTTATGATTATCTACTGCGGCCAACATTAGGTCCTGCATGCATGTAAATTAACAAATTAAAGATATCTTGTCATGCCATGTAGTCCCTTTTAATTTTAATTAGTTTTCTTAATTTGGTATATATATATATATATATATATATATATATATATATTGCGGTTTACATACTATTAAGTAGTAATGCAATAAAAATATTAATTAATTAATAGAGAGCAAAAGTTAAGGACTTGAGAGAAGATTTGGAAAGAAAGGGAAAGTGTTCTTACAAGAATTTGTTCCTGATTTCGAAGATGTTAATAGGAGCCCCAAGGAGTGGTCACAGTCGAATTAGAACATCAAGAATGTCTTTAGCATCCTCACTCTTTTTTTTAATCCCATTTCTCCACATGTGAATCCTTTCGTCAATTACGGGATCATTGTATTTTTTTATACTTTCCAGTGCTTTGCGGAGGATCCCTTCGTGACCGTCCAAATCAAATAGTCGCAAGCATGGTAGGTAATCTGATATGCTAAATGCATTGATATATGCGAGAACTTTGAAAAGAGCTTCAACATGCTCTATTTCCTGACCTGGCCCTCCATCTACCATTCCTTTTCTAAAGGATCTTTTGTTAAGCATCAATTTCCTAATCACATTTCCACAATAATGTTGTGTGACAGTACGTATGTTCACTATGCCACCCTCATCTTGGTCATTGCACAAATTATACGAATCAAGTGAGGATCAGCCTTTCTTTCCATTCTTTTATCTTGAAGCTGGCCAAGGCTTTGAGCCTGTGTGCCAAGGCACCTCATTGGTGACAACTCTCCTCATCTTCTTCCATTGTTTGTCGGAAGGTGTTAGAGCTACTGTCAAGTAGCCATAGGTTGGTATTTCTGTGGACATGTGAACAGGTCTTGAAGAAAAAGTGATGTCTTGCCTATTTAAGAACTCTTAGCATCAGAGAAGTGACAGACAATATGAATTCCTCCCAAGACGGATGCATGCAATTTCAGTGTTCATTTTATCCATCATTCTATGTATCCATCGGAATGCCGGTTTGTTGACGAGCATCCAATGTAGGCACCCAATGAGAGGTAAGGGTTTGGGCCCTGGAGGAAGTACTGGACCTCCTCCTCGATTCAGTTGTTGTTTTTGGTAACCTAGCTGCAGTTTTAACATATGTATCGCAAGTGTTAAAACTACCAATGCTATCAAGTTGGCAGAGGAAAAGGTGGATGAGATGTTAGTGAATGCCATATTGGTGGAGGATAAGGTGGATGCGGTGTTACTGAATGCCATTTTGTTATGAAACAAAGCTTTGTTCAACAGGGTTGTGAACCAGTGTTGCAATGTTTTCGCACTCATTCCTGCGAACATACATAATTGTATTTAAGGTGACCATTGGAAGCCACTGTTAGAAATTTTAATGATTCGCATACGGAAATTTGTGAACACCTAAATTATAACAATTCCCAAATTCAAGATTTATGACATACCTGTATGAGTCATGATACTGATCTCTTTGATTTCTTTCTTGAAATGCCAAGGTCTTCCTCTCCTTCAATGCAATAGGCGGCGCTCAATGGGACATGCCAATTTAGGGTCATGAAGTGGAGAGGGGACCTAACCGGTATTTATAATTAAATCTAATGGGCTCTCCCATTACGGGCCACAATTAGATTAAGGCCTACACTTAACCACCCATCTAAATAGATCACTTAATAATATTGGGCTCATCTCATTGGACCCTAAATTCAGCCCGTTTTTCACAAACTAAAAATTAACTATCAATTAATAGAAGTCCGGAAAAATTCCAACACAGACAAGATACTCTCTTTGGATGAACAGGTGGCAGATATGGAAAATTTTACCATGCAATGGTGATATTTGAATTGGATTTAATTATTAATAGAGCGGTAAAGAATGAGGTAGTGTTAATCTATAGTGGGGTGTGTATGGGATGAGAATAACCCCACCCATTATAAATATCTATGTAATGACCCTACATGTCATTCAAGAATTTTCTCTTCCTGGTGGATTCCAGTTTCTATCGTTTATTTAAGGCCAATCGAGTGCTAGCCTATTTATAGCGTTTTGCTGTGTCGAAAACTTGGACCCCAAAATGAGAACGAGTACCACAAAACCTCATGCTGTTCTGGTTCCGTGGCCAGCACAAGGCCATGTAAACCCTGTTATGAGACTTGCCGAGCTCCTGCATTCGAGAGGCTTCCATATCACTTTTGTCCACACAGCGTTCAATTACAACCGTTTAATTCGATCAAATGGCCCCGATTCTGTAAAGGGCTTGCCTGGTTTCAGGTTTGAGACTATACCTGATGGAACGCCGCCACCATCAAATCCAGATGCAACACAAGATGTCCCTTTGGTATGACCATTAAGAAAAATTGTCTGGCTCCTTCAAAGAGCTCTTGGACAGGCTCAATAATAATGCTTCTCCTCCTGATTTGCCTCCTGTTTCATGCATAATTGCTGATGGAGTTATGAACTTCGCTATTAGAGCTGCTGAGGCTTTAGGCGTTCCTGGGGTTGCATTATTTACTTCTTCTGCTTTCTCCTTCATTGGATATTTGCATTACCCCGAACTCATCAAAAGAGGGATTTTTCCATTTAAAAGTAAGTAACTACCACAGTACTTCTTTTGCTCTATTTTTTTTATTACTTCCGCAGTGTCTAGGTCTAGGATAATAAGTAAAATCAAACTAAAAAAATTTCCGAGATGAATCCAACTGAGACTTGGGAGTAACTCTTTCTTTTCTTTTCTTTTTTTCTGCAAATAAATTGGGAGTATAAGAGTATCTAATTTCAGATCCCAAAACGTTCAGCTCCTAACATCTATGCAGAACTAGATAAAAAAATCCATACAATTCTTAAGATTGTATCTCATACCTATATTTTAGAGATTATTCAAACAAAAAAGTTAGGCCCTATTTGGTTTGTGTCTCAAAAAATAGTATATGAAAATTGTTATTGGAAAGAGTTTTAGAAAATTATTTTTTAGTGTTTTTAGTATCACATAACTTGTTTGGTTATGTGATGGTGGTGGAAGTATAGTGGTGGTTGTAGTGGTGGGAGTGTGGTGGTGGTTGTAGTGGTGGAAGTGTTGTGGTGGTGATGGTGTTGGTGGGAGGGAGGTGGTGGAAGTGTGTTGGTGAAGGTGGTGATGGAAATGTTGTTGTGGTGGTGGTGTTTTCTTAATTCTAGAAAAGTTGTTTCAAAAAACACACAAAACAACTCTAACTTTTTCTCTAAATCTATCCAATTTTTGTTCTCAATTTTTAAAAACCAAAAACAAAAAATAATTGGCTAAACAATTTTTTCCCAAAATTATTTGCAAAATAGAAACAGTCTTTGAGATACAAACCACCCAGGACCTCATTTTTAAGCATGCCGTTTGCGCGATAATGAGAAAGACAATCTCTTTTTCGGAAGATTATGTTTTTTCCTGATAATAAATCAATTGTTTGTTTGTATCTATTTGATTTACCTTAAATCTATTTATGTATGTTTGAAGTCTTCACGTATATTGATTTTCAACTGCTAATTTTATGCTCTAGACAAGCTCGAAATACCACTAACTTCCATTTAGCTTAAATTTTATAGAGTAAATGGTGTCATCTAGCGAAGACAATGTTATCATTGTATTCTTTAAATTTTTCTAGGTTTTTCTTGTATTTTTTAGAATGTTTTAAACCCTATATAAAGCAAAATGTGTGTATTGGACGCCCAAAACCGTTCTGATATGCAGACTAATGTAGAACAGTGCCCTCCACCATCAAATCTGATGCCGCGACTTTAGACCATGATTGTCGGACCAAAAACTCACAAGAATTGCCTCTAATTCAATCCAAATTCCTTTTAGAGTTGACTATTTAAGAATTAAATTTCTTAAGACTTATTTTCTTTGGGTTCTATCCAAGGTTCTTTTGTTTGTTGTTTGCTGTTGTTCACTTTCATTTTATCTGGTAATCTTTTTTTTTTGTTTTTGGGGTAAATATCTTGAACAAATCCGTTTTGCAGATGACGAATTATCTCACTGATGGAACTCTAGATACCCCTGTTGATTGGGTCACTGGTATGGGCAATATAAGCCTGAAGGACCTTCCAAGCTTTTGCAGAACAACCAATCCGAAGGACATCATGTTCCATTTTATGAGAGCAGAAGTAGAGGATTGTCTAAAAGCTCGTGCCTTAATTTTCAACAACTTTGAGGAACTTGAGCAAGAAGCCTTACAAGCTGTCGTATCTAAATTCAATTTTCCAAACATTATTCTAATTGGGCCTCTTTCCTTGCTAGAACAAAAGCATGTCCCTAAAAGCCTATCCGAGTCACTCAATTCAAGTTTGTGGAAGCAGGAACCAAAAGTTTTCGAGTGGCTAGATAACAGAGAACCTGAGTCTGTTTTTGTACGTGAATCCAGGATGCGTGGCGCAATGTCAAGCCAGTATTTTCAAGAATTGGCATGGGGATTGCGGATAGTAAGCAGCCATTTTTATGGATTGTTAGACCTGATGTTGTGAAAGATGGACAGGCAATGTTGTCCGAAGAATTTCTGCAGGAGACTGAGGATAGAAGATTGCTAGTGAGCTGGTGTGCACAGGAGAAGGTGCTAGGCCATCCTGCTGTTGGTGCATTTTTTACACATTGTGGTTGGAACTCTATGACTGAAACTATATGTGGTGGTGTGCCTGTGATCTGTTGGCCTTTCAATGCTGACCAACAAACGAATTGCCACAGCGCATGCACTAGATGGGAAATTGGACTGGAAATCAATCCTGATGTGAAGCGACGAAGTTTCATCGCTGGTTAGGAAATGATGAAAGGAATAAAGGTGTGGGCAAATGAGGGAGCAAAGGCACAAGAATGGAAACGAAAGGCAGAAAGAGCGCGATGTTGGGGGTCATCTTATATCAACTTTATATAGGCTCATCAAGGAGGTTCTTCATGGTGAAAATTAAGCTATTAAAAGGTCAATCTCTTGATTCGGATCTATTCCACATTTTATATGCTAGAAGTTGTACTATTTGATGAACACCATCATTTCATGTTATGTATTTTTAACCGAATTTGATATTTTTCTATTTGACTGTGGTAAAATGTCAGTAATTAAATAATGATACAGACATGCTTGGCAATGCACGTAGCCAATTGATTTTTAAAATGGTGATCACCATTCTTGCTTCTGGAAATGCGATTATGTTATTTCCTCTGATTTATTTTTGGGATGTGAATATATAAAAGTAAGTAAATTATAATAAATAAATAAAAATACAATTGTGTATCAATATATATATATATAGTGCCTTTTAATATATAAACAATCTTATACAAAAACATGTTAGACATTGAATCAGTGATGAATGGATTCCTCAGAAAAACTATATCGTTGAGATGAAATAAATAACTGTTTAAAAAGTTATTTAGTCAAAATAAAACCATGATCTAATCAAAGTTCAATTAGGAAACAGATCAATTTAAGGAATCAGCTAGACAATAAGACATTCATTACTTTTGACTCAAATTTAATGTGGCAAAGACGAAAATGATCATATCAAGAAAGATTTGGAAGGAAGGTGTAAAAATTTGCGAGATTCATAATCCAAGAGGAAAAAAATTCATAACCACTAAGCAAATAGACTTCTATTTTTTGAGATTTGTGAAAATTTGCTACCCTTCTACCACAATGAAGTAACTTCTGTCTATGTATAAAATAATTGAAAATATTAAATATCTATATAATAAAGTAACTAGATTTCTTTGTCTTTAGCTTTTCGCGGCTCAGATCGTTTGAGATTATTGATATAACGGTTCTCATGTCAAATTTTTTGAATAATTGGTTTGGTTTAAGTATGTGTGGAAGAATCTTGACCAAAAGAAAATTTATCAAATGATATAGTAAGACGGAAGACCTATGCCATGAAAAAAATCTGTATTTAAATTTTATGGGTTAAAATACAAATTTTTAAGTTTATATACGACAAAAAAATTTATAATTTAAGGTCAATTTCATGTTGGTTTAATCAACACCAAATAATATATCCAACACTAAATAATATTCAACACAAAAATGAACCTTAAATAAAATTAATATATATTTTTATCAAAGATTGACATTTAATTTTGTTCAATTTATTCAACTTTGTCGACACTAATATCAAATGAATATTAAAATTCATTTAATCAATTTTTGAGGTACCAAATTAATATCAACTTTGTATTTAGCCCAAACGATTCGCATCAAGTCACCGGATTATTATCGCAGAATGAACAAACGTCATCCGCTGAATGAACAGAAAAACATTCATCGCTGTCCCATTTCCGCTAATTTCACCTACATTTGCATTTAGTTTCAACTACCAAACAATCATTGCGTTGTGTATTTTCGCCATACAAATATCGTTCTGATTGATGGTGCGCATCGAAATAGTTAGAAAGCAAACCGTTGTGGCAAAAAGCTTATGAACCAAACGTGGCCTAGGGTGTTTTGTGATACTGTGGGTGCCTGATTATTATTATTATTATTATATGACAAATGAGTATTATATCTTTTGCATGGAAGCCTTTCTTATTATTTATCATATGGAACAACAAATATGAGAAATGTGTAATTGTGATTGGATGGCATCCCACTCTTTCATTGTCCGTTCGCCGACCTCAAATTTTCTAATACGACTGACCTCTTGCAACTCTTCAACCTCACTGATCACATAAACTAAGGTCAGGTTGATGGGTGTCTGAGAAACTTCGATCGATAAACCTTTAGTTAACCACTCCACTGACCTGGTTGGAAACTGCTGTGAATTCTTCTCTTTTTCTCTCAATTGAGTGGAGCGACTTGACTCAACTATTGTAAGCTGACTATTGTTAAAGTATTATTTTAGTATTCTTGTTAACTAATGTTAAGTAAACCCACAAATTTTTAAATAGTGTTTTTCATTTTTAACAAAGGTATTTTTTATACTAACTTAATTAATTTATGATAAATTATATGCATTAGCTTCAACATATTGCCTTCTTTTCTTCTGAAGTGTATATTTTAATTTTTTGGCACATCAGACAGCAGATCGATGTGACCACTGGTTGTTTGGTGACTGTCTTCTCCAATTTAGTAGATTAGTTGGTTGGCGCGTGACCACTGAGAGTTATTCTCTTTCTCTCTATTCCCTTTATAGTGTGACTTCTTTGTTTGAAATAATAAAATATTATATATATATTTATAATTTATAATTAATTAAATATAATAATAAAAAATTTGGTTGTTAACGACTCTCAAAAAAACTCCACGTTAAAATGCAATAAAACTCTAAAAAAGACTCCCACTTTAAATACAATAAAGGAAGTCTCACATGTATCCCACTTCATTAAATGATATGTCTTTTTGCAAACTCCTTCAAATTGCCGATTACTCTATGCAATGGCTTCTTTTTATTTTTGTTAAAAAAAAGTTAAAACACTCTTTCAACATCTGAGTTTCTCTCCGTTCAAAAATATTAGGGTTTCTCTTTCTGAAAAAAATTAGAGTTCCTCCTTTTTTTGCTAAAAAAACAACGGACATAAATCTTGATGTCTGATCATAGGTATGAAATAATTTATTATTTATTTTTTTAACGATATTTTTATTTGATTATTTTATATTTTATCAAATAATAATTTTGTTAGTTTTATATTTTTATATGGATTTAATAGAAGAGAGACAACATTGGTGAATCAAATTTATCAGATTCTCTCATCGGGTTCTATCATTATTGATCCTAATTTAAAGTTTGTTATTTGATTATGGATTATTATACTATAAGTGGCAGCTCACCAGATGCAGAAAAAGAAGAGAAAATGAGGGTTTTTGTTCTCCAAGTGGGAGTTATGGACAAATTTCTTAGTAATACAAGTAATGTTGACAAGGAAATATATGAGAAGGTTCAAGATGAAAAAGATATTAATGAAGAGAGGGAGAATTTAGTAAATAAAGAAGATTTGGATGATTGTGAACAAAGAAATTTTGAAGAATGGAAAATAGGAATGAAGCAGCATGATAATTTGGAAAAATATGAATGAACAACAAGATGATTTAGATACACATGTTGTTCCTTTGCCTTTAGACATTACAGATCCGTGAAATTGGAAAATTATTGATCAAAATTTAATGTTTCTGTTGAATGAGAGAAAAGAAGGATCTTTAAAGTAAAGTGGATGTTTTTCTCTCAAAGACTACGGAGAAAATAGGCATTTACCTATTTCATGCATTACTGTTATTTATCATTCAGTGCGGAAAGACATTCAGAAATGGATTGGATTACTAATTCAGTGGATAAATGTACACTTTGTTAAGGTGTTGGCAGAGGAAAATTCACTCAGATCAACTAATGAAGGAGCATAATGATTGGGAAAATACCGATTATAAGGCTCAAGTGCATGAAATAATATGACTTTCAGAGCTATAGAAAGATAAGTTGACTAGAAAGGAGGGAGATTGAAAATTTGACAATTGATAAAGCATTACAAGATCAAATCAACAAAGATAAAGAACATTGGAGACAAGTTTTTGTGAATAGTTTCTATTGTTAACTCTTTGCAGAATAATTTGGCATTTCGCGGGAGTATTGAGAAAATTTATGAAGAAAATAATGGAAATTTCTTGGGTATAATTGAAATGATTGTTGAGTTTGATCCAATAATGAAAGAACACCTCACGTGGATTCGGAAAAGAATTTATTATCATTATCTTAGTCACAAATTCAAAATGAATTTATACTTATCTTTAGCGGAGTGAAATAAAAATTGTTGAGATTATTAAAAAAGTTAAGAAGCGAAATATTTTCGAGTTATACTTGATTGTACACCAGATATAAGTCATGAAGAACAAATGTCTCTCACAATACGATGTGTGGATGTCTCTGCAAGTCCAGTTAAGGTAGAAGGGTTCTTTTTAGGATTTCTGAAAGTGGAGGATACCTCAGGACAAAGATTATTTGATGAATTAATAAATGCTTTAAGAACACTTGAACTTGATCTTGGTGATTTAAGGAGTCAAGGTTATGATATGGGGATCGAATATGAAAGGAAAGCATAAGGTGTACAAAAGTATTAGAAGTAATCCAAGAGCTTTCTACACACCATGTGAAAAGTTTGTCATAGTGTTAATCTTGCACTTTGTGATTTGAAAATTCTTGTCTAAAGGCTAAATCTTTTTTTGGAATTGTACAATGCATATATATATATATATATATATATATATATATATATATATATATATATATATATATATATATTGTTTTCATCTTCTACAAACGATGGAAAATTTTGCAAGGTAATGCTGGTTTGACATACAAGCCGCTATCACCAGACAAGTTGGGAAAGTCAAGTTGAATGTGTTAAGGCAATAAGATTTCAAGCTCGAGAAATTACTTTAACACTTGGTGGAAACAAGTGATGATCTACTAGAACATTAGGATGCTAAGTTTATTAACAGGATATCTTGGTTTTGAATCACATTGACGCTGAATTTATTATTTACAATATTTTATACCATATTCAACTGAGTGACAAAAATGTTTTCTTTGAAATATGACATAACGATTATGATAACAACGATCTTTGAAGGCACTATTCATGAGTTTCTAAAAGCGGGTTTTGATCGATGGAATTATTGTAAAGTGTTTTTCCAGAATGAAAATTGAACCTACATTTTATTGAAAAACATGTATTTCAGAAAGCGGTTTGATGAAATATCTGACGAGAGATTACATTAAGCAGAAGAATCACACATGGATTGTGATTATTCTTATATAGTTGATCAAGTAACTCTTACTGATAAGTGATTTGTTAATTTAAAATAGAAGATATTTCTTTGGTTCATTCGTTTACAGTTATAATCTGGAGATGATAGTTATTTAAAGTCTTTGACTGTGTTATTAAAAATTTTTAGATCTTTCATGGACTGATGATTCATGAGGATATTATTTTAAACAGTTGAAGATTAACTACAAAGAGATCAGACAGATAGTGTTGACTATTTACAGAAAGCTGAGTAGTTCCTATTGCTCCGATATAGGTCCTTCTAAGGCTACCATTATTCTCTACAATTCAGTTTCTGAAAGACTGGACGAGTTAATCGAATCTTTGAACGTATGCAGAAAGAATTGAATGGATTGGCTATCTTTGCCTATTGAAAAAACGTATGCTAGAACAAATTGATTTTAATAGTTTAATTATTGATTTTTATCTAAAAATGCAGTAGAATAAACTACAGTAAATTTTATGTAATGTTGAATATATTTGTTCAATAAAAATTTTATTTTAACTTATATATATATATTTATAATAGGGCCCAAAAAAATGGCCTAAGTTTCTATAAAATAAGATCATTGCAGATAATGATCAGTTCACGTGTTTAAACTTATACATTATTGATAACAATAGTTTTGCTATTATGCATGATTGATTCGAATTTTCTCAGAATAACACTAAAGAGTGGACGGAGTTGAAAGCTTGATTACTGTGCGCTTGAGATTATTTGTGTGAAACCTGAGGAAAATTTGACTGCGAAGAAGCGTCAAGTCTTCATTTAGATAAATCCAAGGTATTGAATGGAACAATCTGGCGGACTTCCTTCGACAGAACTAATCCAATGGATTTTTCTACAAACTACGTTTGTTTACAGAACGGTTTTTACATGTTTCAAAAATCAGTCCAGCTACCATGGTGACACACATCCTTCTTGGACCGAGAAATGAACGACGTTGTGCCCTAATCATAATATATTATTCAGCCACTGCAATGATGATGTGCTGCAGAATATGGATCCACAATCACCTCTCTGAAACGCCCATAGTGGTGGCTGGTTTAGTCCAGCAGCTCATGGGTGACATGCATAAGGTGCTGACAAACTCAAAGTTATGCACGGCTGATAGCGAGAAGATCTTTTGGAGCGGAAAGGTTCAAATATGATTCTCACGATATTTATCAATATTTTCCCATTAATAGTTGCTGTATATGTTAATGAGACCAGAACAGTATAATTGAGAAGGAATTAATTCACAGCGGTTTAAATATTGGAGAATTATAAATAAGGTGTCGTTTCAATATTGAACCTCTAATATTTGAAATATTACACGATCTTAAATTTATATGTAACTTTATAATCTATTTAAATCTTGTTACCCATTTCTTTGAACAGTAATATTACTTCAAATTTATATTAAAATAATATATAAACTAAAATACTTCAATCGAAGAAAATATATTATTTAAATTTTATAATTAAAATTCATGATTTATTGTATTTTTATTGAAATAAAATCAAAAAATAAAAATTTAATTTTCTTAAAAATAGTAATTAGTATATAATTATATACTAATTACTTAAACTAAAAGAATAACAAAATCATTTTTTTTTCTATTTTAATTTTCTTGTTCGGTCTTTTTTTTGTTCATCATATATTATTTTTCATCCTAACATATGATCACATTTGAACCACTCTTTTCTTGAATATTAATATTCTTATCTTATATGATGAAAATAAAAAATATATTTTAGGGACGATATTATTTTTATATAAAAATTAACTTTCTCACCTGACTGAACATAATATAAGACTTTAAGCATTCTTTTAAAGATTTATAAATCACTGAATAGATAAAGTTTAACATATGAAGATAATAGGAACATTGTGGAGACAAAAACATCTTTATGATGTGAATTTAGGCTCATTTGTTTTTCTCATAACATTGGATATGGGGAGTTATCTTTTTGAAATATTGAACTTTATTTGATAGGAAATGAAAAATTAAAATTGTTGAAAGAACAGATTGCTGATTCTGTAGTGACAGATGTGTAAAACGTTTGATAATTAACGAGATGGTGCAGACTGACTATCTGACGATCATTTGATGTGAATCTTGAAAAAATTATGTTGTTTTACATTGCCAATATCAGTGCCATTATATTATCAAATAAACCAGGACTGTGTCAACTATTATCCAGACTGTGAGAAAAAATATTATTGTTTACCATTTGTTGTGTTATTTACAGTGGAAGCTGACATTCTGAAATAACTACACTGGATTGCTATAAGACTTTGATTGTTTTGAATAAATAATTACACAACATGGTTTGTACTAACATGGATGATAATAAAGATAACTGGAAACAAAAAAAATTCTATTAAATATGAGAGAGGGTACAGATAAATAGAAGAAGGTTCAGTGGAAGGAGTGGATCTTAAGATTTGACATGAGGAACATTGATCATGTCTCAGCGATCTGTTGCAGAAAACTAAACTAAGAACCTCAGTTGTTTATTATATAGATGTTTAATAACTGGATATTTTTGGAGCAGAAGATGCTTTAGGCTGTTAAGATGCTGGAACACTGCAATCTCAAAAAAAATGATCTAACAGCGATGGTTATAATTTTCCTCTTGGATTATGATTCACTCATTTTCACACCTTCAGCACCAAAATCTTTGCTTAACTTAAGAATCATTTTCTTTGGCATTAAATTGATCAACAATGAATTCTATTTATGTCTAACAAATTAAATTGCTCTCATTCTAATTGTTTTGTTAGATCATGGTTTGTTTTTAATATCAACAACTTTTAACGTTATTTAATATCTATTATGTTTCAAAAGAGATAATTATCATGAATTAATATATGTTTTATAGTTGTTTATATATTAAAAGGCACTATATATATATATATTGATACACAATTGTATTTTATTTATTTATTATAATTTACTTACTTTTTATATTCATCCCAAAAATAAATGAAGAAACTAACATGTCGCATGTCCAAACAGAATGGTGATCACCATTTAAAAATCAAATTATTATTTCACGTGCATTGCCAAGCATGTCTGTATCATTATTTAGTACTGACGTTTTACCACGGTGACAGAAAGATACCCTCTGAACTAGTTAAAATACGCACCGACGATTCGAAATGAATCGTTGCTTTTCGCGCAAGATGAACTCGTCGAATCAGAGATTGACACTTTTTAACCAACCCAAATTTGCCAGACTGGTGCGCTTCTTACTATGTTTCTGCCAACGTTGACATAATCGCCATCGGTTGTTTCATCCAGTTTACTTCGACATGCTTGTAGCGATTCGTTTGGCCGGTCTGTTGAAGACTAACGGTCACCGAATTACCTGAACTCGCTGATTCAGATCACGAAGGTTTAACCGATAACTCTTGTACTTATGGCGGTTATTCGCGCTTCTCTGCACACAACTGCTAACGTCTCATCTCCGATCTCTCGAGAACTAACGGACAGCGTTTTTGCTTATATGGCCTCTTTTACGGCAATCGATTAACGATCCGCAAAATGCAACCTTTTCTTCTCTACAAAGTCCCAGCTTGCCAAATTCTTTGAAATGCTGGATAAACGACCACACCCATCATGGATTATGTTTGTGGGCTAGTTCTCATTTTTCCACTTACTAAGAAACTTTTGGGGTTCTTCCTAAACTTGATTCTGGAGCGTCAGTTTTGGACTTTTAGGACATGCTATTCTAACAGGAAAGGAGCAGTGGATCAAATGTTTGGGCATTAGTTTGAATGACAACCACTTGGAGCTATTTTTCTGAATTATAAGATTAACTGGTCTTAAACTGACTTTTGAACAAATCTCCTCACTTCCTTATTAAATATGATTTTCATTTATTCTACTTGGGACAGTTGTTCTGCAAAAACTGAAGATCTTAGGGGCTTCTGTTATCCTTTTAATTGTTAATCATTTCAGGGAGTTTCTAGGTTCATCATGTGATTGATCAGTCATCTACAAAAGCAGTTTGTTCAAAATCTTATACACCAAAAAAAAGATATACGGAGATAAAATGAAAGATGATTTAATAACAACAATAACAAGAACATTGGATGAATTAAGAAAATAGTCTTGAAGATTCTGATTCTTTGACGTGGTCAATAAGAACTGGTTGATTAGACAATTCTTTGGTTTTTGTTCAACTAATCGCAACTTTGAGTCATCGTCAGTTGAACCAACCACATTTTAACATGCTGGGTTCAAGTACATTCTAAAGGCTGAGAAAGACAGAAGAGCTAAGAATGTGATATGACCATGCTGTGGATGTTTCATTTGCTCATAGATTAAACTGATAGGTCAAGAAGGTGGCTTCTGGAAAGCATCTGGGTATAAATTGCTATGATTGTTAAATCAGTGTATGAACTGAAACAACTCACCACCAGATGGACTAATTAAATCAGTGATTGTTTAACTCAGTGGATTCAATATCGACAAACAATATTTCTAGACGGTTTACTCTCAAATGCTGTTTCTCTTACATAAAATGTTTTGAGAAAAATCATTTAAACAAATTATTTTGTTTTTGTTTTTAAAGTGAGACTAAAACTGGATGAATCAAGAAAAGGACAGGTTGTTTGTGTTTTTTGTTAGCTTTTCACCACAAATTAAAACACACCTCTTTGCTCCTGCATCTAACACCTTCCACCTCTCACCTGACACGTCTACCTGACTGCTACCTCATACACACATACCACAACCACACATACCTATTATTACTAGCTTCCACACATAACCAAATATAGTTATCATGATTACCAAACTCTAAAAACTATGACTCACCATTTCTTTCAACTGATTTTCTTCTGTTTTTGGAGACTTCCATTCAATAGAAGGGCCTAACTTTTTTGTTTTGAGATAATCTCAAGCATGAGTATGAGAATTTAATCTACAGGAACATGGATTTTTTGCTCTAGTTATGATCTATTGGGACTGAACAGTTTTTGGATCTGAGTGATATCTCTCTTAATTTATTTGCAGAAAAGAAGAAAAGTTATCTGAATTGGTGGTTATCTCAGAGTTCACTGTTTGATTTGCGCATCTGAACCTCTGTTTTGAGTAATAAAAAACCGAGCGAATGTTCCTGCGATGATTGGCACCAAATGGAAAATCTCTTTTGGTGGATTAGATGAAACAAATATCAATGAGGAGAAGCGGAAGAGTAAATAATATGTTGGTTTTCAAAGCACTGCTGGCTCAACAAAGCGAGTTCCGCAGCCAACAACGGTATGCACGAGCAGGAACAAGTCGGAGGACGACCAATGTGACTTGACGTCAAAGGCTCGCAGAAGGGCCGAATAATTTTCAACCAGATCTGGACGCTACGTGACGCATCTGGTTGATGATGGCAACGTTCAATCAGTGCGATCTCGAAAGCGAAGTCGACGGACGCTCCACTTTGAATCAGGGGTGACGATCTCGTTAATGGTTGATGATTTTTGTATGAATAAAGTATTATCGAAACCTCTTGAATGCAAAGAGATCAGCAGTCTTATCGGACAACATAACGCTGTTCAGCCACGGAATTAAGATTAACATAGTTTGCTGACAAGATGAGCCATTATTGATTAACTATGACTGAAACAAAGGTCAAAAAGTAAAGCTGTATTCCCCAATTTTAAACTGTTTTGTTCAACTTCGACGTGCCTTTTACACCATTATCAAATCGATCTATTCTCCCTATGGGTGATTCTCTTCTCAGTCAACTACAAATTTCTTGCTGACCACATACCAATGACATCTTTACTCTCGGGCACAGTCCCCTTCTGGATCAACTACCAGTCTTCTCTCTCAGACCTTGAACTAATACTTGGGAACTATGATATAGTTGGAAAGCTAAGTAATGACAAGGAACTATGCATGAACTCAGTGGAGAGAGAAAATAATAGATGTTAGATTTTATAAGACATACGTTATGAAAATAATAATGATAATTTAATTAATAGGTAATTAATTAATTTAATGGAAGAGGGATAAAGGTAATTTCCAAATAGATACCTAGGTATAAATTGAATGAAGAAAAATCTTTTTATTAAAACTCTTTCATTTCAAACTGGCGATGGGGATTTACTCCGTGACTTTTGGATCAGGTTTTACACACACACACAAGAATGAACTACTGGGACGATGACCTTGTTTGTTTTGAATTCTCTTTTGTTCTGGATTTTTGTTTTCTTTTCGGTTTAGATCAACCACAGAAGAAGTTGGATTTAGATTACGCTTTAGTTCTTTAAAAATAAATAAAATAGGATTAGTGAACATCTTTGATTCTTTTGAGTATAGAAACGAAAGAAATGCTGAATATTTTTGAAAAAATAATAATAACAAATAAGATATTGGAATTTATGTTGAAGGGCGGGTTGCATGCTAAAACACTATTGTTTGATAAATATTAAGATCAAATCTTTTGGCAATCATCTTTGTCGGAGTTTGAATTTATAAGGAATGTGATTAGAATAATTATTTAGCAATTATAGGAATAAGATCCAGTTAATAATACTTGTTGTCAAGTATGATAATTGATAAGATTCAGAGAAATTGAATACCTAGATATGTGTAATAATACTATTGCAAATATTACTTGACTCTTAAACACTTTCTAGTAAGATTTAGTTAAGATTAGGAAGCAAAATGATAAGTTAACTAAATGAATTAAGAGAAGATATCTTGAGTTTAATTGAAAAAAAACCATAGTTCAAATAGTTTATCATTGGACCAACTCAATATAAACTTTGAGGTAGAACCAAAGCACTCAAAAATGCATTTACTGTTACATTAAACTATAATTAATTTTATAAAATCTTTGAAACTTACATTATTTTTTTCATGACATGGACCAAGAAATTAAAAATAATATAATTATTATTCAAAATATAATTAAAAAAAAGTTTAAGAATAAAATAGTAATGATGATGGTTCTTCCTTAGCTTAATTTTAGGAAATATTTCATTGGAATTTGAAATTCTTCCAGGATTAAGCTCTTTCAAAGCTTTGAGTACTCCTTTGAGGTAGGGATATTATTAATGATGATTGTTTATAATATATTTTTATCAAATTAACATAATATTCTGACATAGTGACAAAAACTCAAACTCTGAAAATCATTTTGAATTGGGTTAGAAGTTGGTTTAATATAACGATGAGGAAAATATCAAAATAAATGTGTTGTTTTCAGTTTATCATTTTTCAAGGTTCATTGGCTTTTTCATATGGTTAAGGATCTGCACACTGAGTTTGTTCAGACCATCAGATCTAAACACTTTGGAACTACTTGAGAGCACCACTGAGAGAACCACTGCAGGAGGTTTTCCACCTCTCTCTATCTCTTGCTTTCTGAATATATTTAAAGAGGATGAGGTGAAAACTAAAAATATTCTGAATATGATCAGTTTCATGGTATTCAGATCGTTTAGCTCACTGGGACGAAAGACCAAAGGTGGAATGACGCAGCGGAAGTCTTGATGCGAAGGCCACGAGGGACTCAAGATAGTGGACTACCTCATAAGGCGAACCGACCCACCTTTCAAACCTAACGTGACGAACTATCCACTTCCATAGAAATTCAAGATGTCTTCCGTTGTGACCTTTAACGGTACGAAATATCCACTAGACCATCTGGAAACTTACAAGACCTTGATACGTTGCATAACGTCCTAGACGAAAATCATATCATTTCCCAAACACAAAGATCTGCTGCAACAATAGGTTTTAGCTAAACCCCAATTCTTGTTTGCCTCTTACTAATGATTATTGATCCTTTGTATTTGCACTTTATTGGAGCGCGTGAGCGGCGCGATGTAAACTCTTTCGCTTCTGACGTTGTGGCGATATTTGACCGTCGTTTTTGCCAAAGAAATTGGATATCAGATCCCACGGATGGGAGATGGTGAATCAGTGATACGGTGTCTTTCTGGTCAGTATTATGAGAGAAAAGTCGGCTGTGTAGTTTCAACTCTGACTATCAGTTCTATATGAAGATTCTTGTTGGGGGTACAGGCCTTCTTTCTCCTCGCAAAGTTAGATGGATTCATTTCTTAAGACAGTTATTTCATTTGTTTATTATGGTTCTGCCAAATAGATGGTCATCATGAACCTCTCTGGGACACACCATTCTCATTAGTAGGTTAGTTATCTACCATCCACAAATTGAACATCAGAGATAACCAAATATTCTTTGTATTTTGCCTTGGGATGAGGAGTACTCTATTATAAGATAACTAAGGCACATCATCATATCCTGGAGCACTCTCATCTCCCAGGATCTGGATCTCTGAACATCAGTGTTGGCTGACCTTCTCCCCATGAATTTTCGTCATTGAATGGTGTAATGATAAACTAACGGAATAAATATAAAATTCAATCGACAGTAACCAACGGCGACTTAAGGTTCGCTGAGATACTGGGCGCTCAGATGGGCCTCGTGTTCGAGAAAACACGACTGATGACTGTTCGTTGCCGATCAAAGAAACAACCGGACCGACTCTTTAACTCGGTTGGTATCATTTCTGCTGTTCCGGCGCCTTCCCTAATCCGTCGTTTCCCGATACCTCCAATCTGGCGCCTCCATTTTGCTTTTAATCTTGAAAGCGAACTTCGCGTGAATTAGCGGCGTTGCAGCGTCGCTGACGTTGAAAATCGCTGACGTTAGCCATGACGCCCGCGATGGTGCGACAGCGAGTGGGGCGTCCGGCGATGAGGGCGTGGCGACCGCGGGCGTCGCCAACCGTTCAGACGCTCTTGCTCAGTGCCTCTCATGCTGTAGAAAATTAGCTTAACGTTGCCTTTGCCGATGCATCATGGATCTGATGGAGGTGCTCATTACGACTTATGGCGAGTGACCTTAAAAATGACTTTTGAATAGAGAAGACTGACAATGCGCTATTCTGGTGTTTTAGAACGCTCATCACACCAAACACCCCAGTCGCGGCATTCTGACGGGCGATAACTAACACACCTCATATCTTAAAGTGCTTACGGGATATGTGTTACATCTTTGAAGAAATCAGGGATCGATCTGGTGATATCTTCTCTTCAAGTTTTGTTTGGGGATTCTACTGGGATTCATATGGGTGACTAATTTTAGAAGAATAGGTTGGGAATAGACAAAATGACCAGTGCTGCAGATTGCGAGCATTTATCTTAACCTTCCCCAGGGACTTCATCATAGTGAGACTGGACAGCTCTCAGTGCTTTGCACCAGTTGAACACCCCAGAGACTTGGAGTTGACACTCAGTTGGGAGAAAACCCTTTACGAGGATGGAACACTTTGGCGTACCATTTAACGCGCTACGGCGAAGATTCCCAGATAGTACCGCTAGTTTTCATATTTAAGTGTTCTGCATGTAGCGAGTTGTTTGGTAATCTCACGGGTGATTAAATTGAAACATTGGAGTTCCCACAGACTTTGCGAACGCCAACTAAACCTGTATTTTAACGTGGAGACTTCCGTCTTTACGCCAGCTTTGCGAGGCGTTGAGTCGGCGCGACTCCACGACCGGTGGCATTGAATGACGCGAAAGTTACCGTTGCGCCGGATTAGTTGGAGTTCATATTCCTCTTATAATATACATCTCTTCTCTTTTTTGTTTATTGGGGCTGTTGATAAATCTCTTTTGTGTCAGTTACTCTGCTCAACCAGATGGTTAACCTCTCCGAAGGACTGTGAACTAAATGATTTGTTCTGAAATTATGTTTTCTGGAGGGTCATTACAAATCATGTGAATGTTGATTGAGACTTGACCCAGAAATCGTTCTGACTTGCGATGGTTGCTAACCTCACTGACTGTTCATTGCACGGCGCTCCGCGTGGCTGCTCAAATCTTGTACCGCGATGGATTGATTCCAGTGGTCTGACTCCCAACTATATGCACCACATCTGCACGCCTGAAACACCATATCAGAACGAACCATGCTGTTTCAACATGTGAAATATAGGCTTTAACTGCATAAATGCAATAACGGCATGGAACGAAGCAACGATCGCTCAAAAACGCCAGGCGAATCTGCGAAGCCGAACAACCACAGCCACCCCGCCGAGCAGGTGTCGGAACAACCATAACAGCATCTCGAACAGTGAGAAGATGAAAGAGCTCCCACCAGGGATCTCTTGTTGTTGACGCTGGCGGGCGATGGAAGGCGGCGAACTGGCGGGCTGGAAGGCTGCTGCTGCGGAAAATAATGACTGGTTGGCGACGATCTGCTGCTCAAACTTCCGAAAGCGCCTCATATCATGATAAGGACCCGTTGCTCTGATCAATCTGACCATCAAAAGCTTCGACAGTAAAGAATACGGATCTGGGGAACAGACGGGGAGCACGGAGAATCGTTGGAAGCTAACATGGTTGATGAGACCGGACAGGCGAAGGTGTAAATATCATCTCGGGGTTCCCAGGGTCAACAGCTGATGATCAACGACTATTCTGTCCCGAGAACTCGCGAAGCGTTATGTTTACGATTCGGTTCTGGTTCTTTGACAAGATGACCAGCCTGGGACTAACCGTTATCGTTAACAATCAGAGGGCTTTTCACGATCATTCATCGACCAAGGTGGAAAGATTTTAGTTCGTTTAATCCGGTTGCAGAGATCATGCGTCCTCTCCTGGCACCAAACATCAAGAAACATATACGCTAACTGGTAACGGTTGAAGCGATAGCGGTATCTTTCTACCATATTAACAATGGGGCGCGGCATGGATAATGGACCTACCGCCACGCTCTAGATTAAAATAACGACGGCGCCGAAATGGGGCACGGCTGATTGCGTGAAGCTTTCAAAACCACGAGCGGCCAGGCCGGGCTTGGGCATTCCGGGGCGTTGGGGCGCGGCAAAAGCGGTGTGAGCGTTTGAGAGGGATGTGATCGGGCCTGGCAGCCGATCAGGCTCGCGCGCCCGGGATGACCAGCCTCTCGTGCGCCCGTAAGAACGGAAGCGGTGAACGAACTTCTGTTTCCGCTCGCCGCGGCGGACAGAAGGGCGCGGTTGGCTTCCGCGCCTTCGCCGGCGCTTCTGGGCTGGAAGAAGTCATCCGGGATGGTGGAAACCGTTCTCCTTGATAAACGATCGGTTCTTTACCGTGGTGCGAAGTTGATCAAGCGGCCCCCTCATTGTGGCTAGCATTGACATCATAATTTGATTGCCGGTTCTTCAACCGACGAATGCCGCGTGGCGATTACACGACAACGAAGCGACGATTTTGTGGCGGAGTATACCGCGGCGACTTTGACTCTTTGCTTCAGGCACCATGGGCGACCGCTAAAGTATGCCAGCTGGCTGAAAATGGGCCTCAAACGCCGAAATGGCTTTATGACGATGGTTTAAAAGACTCTGAGCGGCGTGGTTGCCAACTTGGCGTCGTGAGCTGAAGTGATACCAGAGACGGTGTGGGTGACAGGTGGCCGATTGGGTGATGGTGGCGGTGGTGTGCCAAGAATGGAGGTGTGCTCGACTATCAGCGATTAACGTTCAGGAATAGCGAGGCGGTGCGGTGGTGGGAAGGGAGGAGGCTAGGGTTCTGCTGAAAAATTTGTTATAAGTGAAGAGCAAAAATGGCCGGTGTTTGGTCTTAAAGCAGAACAACGTCGCGGCGATTAGAACCGCATCACGCTGTTGAATCTCGTCAGGCAGGGTTCAGAAAAGGGTAAAGTAGCATTCATGACGTTTCTGCGTGGCGTGCGAAAAACTGAGCAAATTTTGCACTTAATGCAGCCATCTTGGGACCTCTCTGTAATGTGACTCAGGACACAGTACTCTTTGCATAACGGATCTCTCTCAGTTTGTTATTTGATCATAGTAAACAACGAAGAGATACGGGTCTGGACCAAAAATTTGCAAACCAATATAAGCGGCTTGACCAAAGATTTCAAGAAAACTTGGGTTTGCCTCCCAGAAAGCGCTATGTTTAATGTCGTTAGCTGGCGACCACAGAATATCAAATGTGCTCAGACCAGCTCTTGACAACTACTTCTTTGTGATCTGAGATGGGAGGAACAATCTGCTTTATTGGAACTGTACTCAAAATCGGCTTCAACCGTTGGGTGGTGGCCCAATGAATGTGCCTTTCTCAGGATGTGTGACCTCTGCTCCACCATGTGAAAAGACTTTGGTAACTGTGAAAGGCCCGGACCATCTAGACTTCAATTTTCCCGGGAAGAGTTTCAAGCGGGAATTGAACAATAGAACTTGTTGTCACGCCGCCAGACTCCTTCCACGGTGATGTGTTTATCATGCCAGGCTTTTGTCTTTTCCTTGTAAATACGGGCATTTTCATAAGCTTCGTTCCTGAATTCATCTAGTTCCAACGTTTTATGCTTGATCGCTTCTCACGGCTAGTGCCTTTGTCCGCAATCAAAAACTTTATGGATTTTCTCCCGCGATGAAGCTGTTAACCGATTCGGCGGAAGATAACGTATTTGCCATACGATCTGACATTGAAACTTCGAAGGTTTTCAGCAGCACAACGACGTATTGTTCATCTTCGAATCTTTGCGAGCCTGATATTTAGCGAAATATGCGCTCACTAAAGGCGCAGACTGTTTCTGATTTGCCAACTTTGCATCGGCGCCATTTGTTGATTCTCTCTCGAGTCTGTCCAACTTGCGCTGCCAACCATCGTCGCCCGGCGAAGCGGGTTTTATCTGCGATGGTGCGGGGTTCGTCGTGAAATATTGGCTGCGAAGAAATTGAGCCCGCGACCTTGTCGTTGGTGCGGTCGGAGTCATGATCAGCCGGAACTCGTCTGCGAGTGGATCTGATTGTTAAAGACTGGAAGCTGACCCATGTAAATCCATTTACCGTCAGACTTTTTATTCACTGAATGATTATGGAGGATTGTCTTTTCTGACTCTTCCCCAGCCAGTTGACGTCGCGAATCTGATGAGCGTCTTGCGTAAGAACAGGCCAGTGAAACTAGCACAGGAATTACTTTGAAGCTGTTGTTGAACTATTTTCAAATATTCACCCACATTAAAGTCATGGTGGTTTAGGCATTCATTCTATTTTAAATCCTGAACATCTTCCAGTTAACTGATTGAGCAAATATTTGTAGTTGGTTCTGGAAGCAGTGATGACTCGATGATGAAAAACCTCTTGTTGACTGATTCATTAGAGACCGCCAGCTACCAAGTAATTCTATCTTCACAGTATTGGGCGCCTCTGCTCATAAATCTTCAAGGACTTCTCTAAATAGATCAGTGTTCAGCAGGCACTCATCGCACCATTCAAATGAAAGATGATGCATATATGGACTGGTGCCTTTTAATAACAATCTAACATCGAACTCTTTAACCAAGAGCCATGGGACTGACGTACGAGGTTTGAAATCTTTCGCCCGACCAAGCATTCCTTTAATGAGAATGATGAACGTGGATACCACATGACACCAATGGATCAGAACTGAATTGTTATGAAACTAGACAGTAGCCAACAAGATCTTTCTGTGGCCGATTCAATGAAAGCTCATTCAAGTTCTGCTGGCATGGCTGGATGCTGGGCTTTTAGTTTGCATGCGCCGAGTGCGAGTATTTGTGCCCACCGGATTGAGAAGATAATCTGGAACGACGAATGGTGGTCGCTATCGCCAACTGCGAGACGAATAACAAATTAAACTCAATCGGATCGCCGGACCATAATGTTGAACTAGCGGTTTCCCGCGATGCGAGAGAAATCCTTTATGAGCGTCACGCAAGTCGGTATTGCTAAAACTGTCACTGCGATGGAAGACTGATACTTTCAGTGCTGTTAACGCTCTGGCCACCATCCTGGGCCGCAGAATCGGGTAATCAGGAGTACATTTACCTGCTGGCACCTGGAGGCAGCTTCGTTAAATTTTCGGACGATTACCTTTCGCATCTTATAAGGTGATTCTCAGAATTCTGGTGGATGTCAAATTGGTTGCCCTTCACAGAAATATTCCTTGAGTTTGGGTTATCTTCTCAACCTTGGAGAAGATATTGTCTTTCCATCTTTGATGCCTTTTGATTATGCAGGATCAAGAAAAGATCTTTGATCAGGTGCCTGGGACATGTGGTATAATCTTCATCTGATCTTTGGGGCTATAAATTTGGTTTGCAGCAGATGTCATCAGCAACTTAACATTGCTGATGACTAGTGATCAACTATACGATTCTAGAGGCGTGGGAAATGATCTTTTCGGGTGGCTTTGTTCGGTTTCAGTGATAATACATTCTCACGGGTGAAGGCGATAATATATTATTTAGTTCTTACTGTTTGTTGTTTCTCTTTCTTGTTTTGCTGGCGGACTATTCACCGTGCTTTGAAACAGGATCATTACGATATTAACGACTCATACCTTTGGATACTCGCTGTTATTGGATTCAACCTCGTTGTGCTTGCGAAATTCAGTACTCATCTTGAGCAAAATCACAGATTAGTACCATGAAGAATCCACTCAAATCTGACAAAGACCACTGGAAGTTTTATGTTCCAGGACCTCTTTAACTCTCTGTCTCAATTGGACGAGGATAGGATGCTCAGTGTGGTAAAGTGGATCTTTACTAGATATTACATGCCCAGTGTGTTGAGTAAGGGCTTTTGATCCATTTTGGGTGGTTGTTCCCGCGATGGCCTTTGGCGTTTAGCTCCTTCACCTAGAGATTGATATTTCCTCTATTAGGTCCGAAAGAAGTCCATCCGGCTAACATATTCCTCTACCTCCTTGCTAATGTTCTCATAATCATTCCATGATAGCCTCGAAAGATTGAGCCTGAGACTAGACTGGTTCCGCACATCCATATCGCCATGGGAAACAAGACATCAACTCTATTGGAATTGTATAAATGACGATTGAACTTTGACACTGTAAATCACCTGAATTTGGACCCTACTCTGGAACATGATAATAATATGGACGGGTTCAAGAAAACGTTTTAGATTATGGGCTGTTTCTTTATCTTAACATATCTGATCTGATGAAATCTGGGAAGATAAACTTATCAACTTTCAGAGGACATCTTCTATTACTCTCTCGGATGTTTCAAAGATGCGTGACAGGCTGAAACTATTTTTGATTAGACAAACTCATGATCAAGCAAGTTTAAAAGTGGACAGGGAAAAGCAGACTGATCAAGCTTTAGTCACATGGGGCGCTACCACAGATGACTCGATAGTTGATTGCAGATGACTTTGCAGTTCACAAGCTTTGTGAAGACCTACAAACTAACAACCATTCATGGTTGTTCATGGCGCAAATCGACGATCCCCTCTTCCAGATAAGTATATGCCCAACAAACTTCACTTTTGAACTGACATAACTCTGGGGTGCTCACGATATGGTGTGGTGCTTGCCTTTGAACTCACTCGCGGATTTGACAGGCATAACATCAAGGCTTATGTTTAACTGACGATTGTGGATAAGGAAGCGGTAGGCTAACTTTGCTTGATAGAGTTTTACGGTATTGTTTCTCATTGGGCATTTGTTATTCCCACGTGTTCGATTGGGCGGACATTTCTATTACTGCTCCTGCTGGCAGGGCATCTTATAGTCTTTACCTCAGCTTTGTGCTTGACATATTCATTCCGTCTCTTCTGGGTTCTTACAGGATTAGCGACTAAGGGCAGTTTCTATAAATCAGTTGCCATTTGACCATTGCTATCAGTTTCTCTAGTTGTCTTTTTGTTGTTTCCAGGCGGTTTTCTTGTTATATTGCTTTTGGTTTCATTCATAAGTATGGTGTGGAACAGCACCATAGCAGGCTTGTTTCTAAATCGTGCTCTGGGAATGATTCTTGATAGTTGATAACAACTAATGATTATTCCATCCATACCTTGGTGATGAGTGTTGGATTCGATTATTATGCCACCCTTGACCTTGGTCGGTCGATAGCATTTCCCCCATCTTGTCCCATGTTCAGCATGGGTGGGTTGGATTGAACCTTGACCGCGTCTTGGGCACGCTCCTGATTTGATTCTGGCGGCATTTGTGCTATTATTTGTCTCCCATATTTCCCACACAACTCCATAGGTTGGTTTGTATAGGTGATGTACCTTCTTCATCTAGTCAAGCTGCCCAGTGGTTGTGCAACACCGATTCACAGTTAGTGAGAACCTCATCATCGTGCCACCCGTAGCTTTCTTGAACAGTCTTCTCCTAGGCCAGCGATTTGTGGTTTGTGACATCTTCGAGAATTTTCACCAAAGCAGTGTGGTTTTCTTCATCGAGTTCTGGTAGAAGTCGTCCATGACCTACACAGTTATTCTCAAACCATTATAAGAAGATATGTTTTGCATCCATCTGGTGGTGATTGGTGTGGGCATTTTCTCAGCGATTAGGTGGAATCTATCCCACGCTTCTGCCAAGTTTTCCCCCTCTAATTGTCCAAACGTATTGATCTCTTGCACAAGTTGCGCAATTTCGAAGGTGGGGAAAAACTTGATCGAAATTACGCACTAAATCGTTCAAAAGTAATGGAGTCTGGTGGTGACGCCCAGCCAATGCAAGCTCTATCACTGAGGGTACAGAGATAATCTCGACTGAGTGCTTCTTCGGTAACGTATACTTGATGACATCTGACACAAAGGAAGTTGGTCAAATGCATATCGGGTTCTCATGGGGCGGAGTCCATGAAACAATATATTCTGCGACATCTGCAGTATTCTGACTTCGGTTCGAAGTTGATTCGCTGAATGGGTGGTCGTCGTGCATTTGTACGAGCGGCCGTAAGCGGAGTGCAAATTCCTCCCAGTAACATGAATGGATCATCTGATTTGTATAAATGGCACAAGGTGCGTGAGTCCTGCCCGTTATTCCCATTGGCCTCTACGTAGTTCATTACGCTCAATGCAGATTTGTTCTTGATGTGTTTTCCATGATTGCTAGATTTCTAATCTGTTCAGTTCTCTGTTCTCGGCGTAATCTGTGTAAAGTTACCTTTCATTGCGAAGACCAGTGGCGGACTGTTGGTCTTTGGTCCTCGTTGTTGCATGTACTTACGAAATCTAAAGCGCAATAACTTTGCAGATAGCTTCAAGATTACAACCTTGCTAATAACAACAAAACAAAAAATTTCAAGTAACATATTAACATTCTACATATCAATCTAAACTCTCCTCTGACGACGCCAAAAAGCTGACAGAGGCAGAAAACGTGGTGTATAAAATATCATCTCTTGGCATAGTGCAGCGTGACAACCTCAGTCTTTTAAAGTGGATGTCAGTCCAGGCGGAAGTGGATACAAAGGTGACAACTCTTAGATATTATGAGATAAATAATATAGAGAATCAAATGTGATTTCCAACTAAGCTATGAGTCTTCTTGGATGCTAACGTGAAGCTGGGCTATCTCTCACCATACATTCGATGGATTATTTTCTTAAGATAGAATGACTGTTTGTTTATGATTTCTTAATGACTGGTGGATCTTATCACATGAGATACCCTCTCTGAGGACGTGCTTTCTCTACGTAGTAGAGTTGGGTATATCTCTATCCCAATTCGGTACTCCGAAATGCTTAAATGTTCTAACCTTATTTGCCACCTTCGGGATCGGGAATATCTCTATTCACCGACTCAACCAAAGGCTGCTCTACTCATATCCCTAGGTATCCTCATCTCTCGAATCTCGGATCTCTAGCATGAACATCCACAATGTTGTGAACATTACCATGTAAAAATTGATCTCGATTGTAAAAGCGGATAATAATAAATCATGGCTGGCAGACCAATACCAGTGATAACACGATCATCTAGCGTGAGGTTTCGGCGGAACCTAGGTATGAATCTAGAACATAATGATCAACGAAGAGCGCGAGTATGACTCGCGCAAAACGCAAAGTTCCATTGTCTAAATCAAAGCAACGCGTGTCGATAACTGAGAGATGAACCGTGTTTCCTGCTGCTCCGATTTCAGCCTGATCGACCGTTTCCCGATACCTCCAAATCCGCGCCTCCATTTGCTTTTAATGCTGAGAAAGCAGAACTCGCACTGACGTCGCGACGTTGCCGCTTGTTGACTTGCACAGTAGTTGACCCAACGTCGCGACGTTGGGACGTCACGACGTGGGGACGTCGTGACGTTGGGACGTCGCGACGTTCCAGACCTCTTCATGCAATGCCTCCTTATGCTCCAAAATTGCTTCCAACAGCTGCCTTTTTGCTCCAATGCACTTGCATCGACACGATCACCAATTCGGGTATCCGATGTGAGTGAGACAAATGGCGTGAAAATGAAAGGCGAGCACGGGTATAATATGAGTGTTTTAGGCACTCATCAGACGCCACTAAAAGCCTGCCACTCACTTGCTCAACATAAAACAGGATAAAGACGAGAGCCTGAGGAGCTACCTCACTCGTTTTAATGAAAAGGTCATTCAGGTCGAAGAACCCGGTAGTGACAAAATACTTATATTTTCCTTCTTTAGGTCTTGGATGATAAAACATCTTCTTTAGGTGATGAAGCAACCACCAAAGAGCATGGGTCCCACATCGAATAGAAACAAGATGGGAGATGGGTTTAAATAGTTGAGCCTCTCAAATGGGTTTGGGCCTAAGGGGCACCACTTTGTAGAAGGAAGAAGGAAGGACCTATAAGCTAGATTGGAATTTACTATATACTTATACATTCTGAAGAAGATAAGACAGGCTTTGATTGGATTGAATTCAGGGTCCACCCTGCATTCTATTTTGAATAGACACAGTTGTTTAACTCATTTTTCGAACAAACATGCGTTCGTGGAGGCGCCATTAGCATATATATACTCCCTCTTTTCCCAAATTTTTTTTTCTTGAAATTCTCACTTCTATCAAACAATTATCGACACCTTGTGTTATTACGCAAACAATTGAGATTAGTTGATCATATCAGACTAAATGCTTAGAGGAGCAGGGAGTCCGTTCTATCAGGAAGCTGGGTATCCGCTATCATAGGTACTAATTGAGAAAGAGAGGCTTTAAATTAGATGCTGGGCCACGGCGTTATTTCGTTGAGCTCGAGATCAACATTCGATTGACGTTGCATCACGCCGGTTGTTTCCTTGACATTTGATTATTTCTGTTATCTGAACATCTTATTCACGATCATAGGCCAATTTGGTTTTAGTTTACGTATTACAAATATTTGTTACAATTTTTAGTTTGTTTGTATTCAAATTTTGAACTGACGCTTACGTTGATTTTGCGCATTACAAGGTTTTACATTCGTTTACATATTACCAAGTATCACGCTGCAACCGGAAGGGTGATTATTCTATCTGGGAGGCGGATTGTAAACTATCCTGTTGCCGATTAGGAATGAAGTCATTACTAAGGCACAGCGTTCTTTGTTGAATCAGTGTTGTCTAAGTTCGTTTGTTTGTACTGCGCTGGTTTGACTCATACGACATTTTAGTTTGCATTTCCCGGCCATCACGAACATCACAGGCTAAATCTTAAGGCAATTTGTTTTTAGTTTACATTTGTTTAATATTACAAATATTTGTTACCAATTAACGAACTATTGCGACATTTGGAATTTTGAACAATGCCGTTTCTAGATTATGTATTACAAGTTTGGAGTTCGTTTACGTATTTTGATGTTATCTGCTGAAGATTCTTTTCGTGAATATTTGCATTTCATCATGAAATGGCTTAGCCTTCAACTCAGTTAACCTATTCCGAATCATGGAGAAAAGCCAGAAAAGTTCAATGGTACCAATTTCAAGAGATGGCAACAAAGATGTTGTTCTATCTATGACATAGACTTGCGGAGTCTAAATGAGGATGGTCTTAAGTGGGCGTTGGAGGCGGATAAAAGCGTTAATTTGCCCTATGGATGCATGGAATCGATTACGACTTCACCCGTGTGTAACTATGTCCTCAACGAGTCACGGAAAATACTCTCTATAACGTCTATAGTTCGATTTAGCGGCTAAGGAGTTATGGGATGATCTGGACAAAAGTACAAAGCGAGATGCGGACTGGAAAAGTCAGTATGATGAACTGCAGACTGGAATGGTTGATTCAGATCGATCTTAAATTCGAGGTTTAAGAGCTTCAAGTGGTTGTGCATGAGTATTCGTGCTGAAGGAATGACTATAAGTGAGACATTTCAAATTAGGCGCATTCATTGGCTTGCATCACGGAGGGATTTCAAGTGCTCTAAACCTGAAGGAAAGGATTTGTCTTGAAGAATTGATTGTTCGGTTGAGGATTGAGAAGACAATAGGAACATCTGAAGAAAGTTGGGAAGAATCTAGAAAGTTTAGGGCGATGTTGTTGAAGAAGGATCGAAGCAACCGAAAGAGGAAAATGCCTAGCAAGTCTAGAGAGGTATTCAACGAGCACGAAGAAGTTCGTTGTGAGTCACTTCCAAGCTGTGGCAAGTACGGACATGAGCCAAAGAGTAGAGCCAAGAAAAAACCGAAACCTTGAGCTAATGTGGTGGAAAAGATCTTGATGGTGTTGATGATATCAATATGGCCCGCTATGATATCCAGGAGTGTAATATGGTGGGAAACCCGAGGAGTGAGGTGGATTGATCTTGGGGCAACTCGTCACATGCGTGCAAGCGGTCGATGTTTTCATCCTCACATAACCGTGGGGATGATGAAAAACTTTATATGGGTAATTCATCAGCCTCTAAGGTTGAAGGTGTCTGAAGATTACTCCCCAAAGATGACATCACGGAAGATTGCGTGACTAAATTAATGTTTCGCGTATTGCGGATATTCATGAAGTAGTGTCGGGATCTACCATTAGCAAGAATGGCTTCAAGTTGGTTTTGTATCGACAAGTTTTGTCTTCTCAAAAATGAGATGTATGTAGGAAGAGGTTATCACGAGTGATGGTTTGTTCAATTTAAATGTAATGGCTTTATTGTAACCAAGGATGATTTGAATAAAGTTGCTTCTTCTTATGGCCTTCGAGTCTTCTAACATTTGGCATGCTAGACTAGGACCGCGTTAACTATAAGTCAATAAAGAAATTAATGAATATGGGGTATTATAAATTTTGAAACATCCAGTGAAGAAATGCCAAGTGTGTGTTGAATGTAAATTTTCTAAGCCCCCTTTCCACTCTGTAGATAATAGAGTTTCAGAACCTTTAAATTTAATACACACAAATATATGCGATATGAAATCAATACCGTCAAGAGGTGGTAATAAGTATTTACAATTACTTTTATAGATATTTGCTCGCCCGGTATTGTTATGTTTATATTTGCTTAGTAACAAGAATGAAGTGTGGATAAACTTTTTATTCTTCTCAAGTTCTAGATTAAACAGTTAATTGAAAAATTAGATATAAGGCAACAGGAGGAGATGAATGAATTTCAGTTTGAGGAAATTTGTACCAAGATTCAGGTATCGTTTACGAAATAACTACTCCTTATACACCTGATCTAATGGAGTAGGCGGAAAGGAAAAACCGGTCTTTAAAGGAATCCAATGAATGCACATTGTTGAATAGTTAGGTTACCACAGAATTTGTGGGGGGAAGTTGTTTTAATGGCGAATTTTATTTTAAATAGAGTACCCGGCTAGAAAGGCAACAAACTCCACATGTAAAAAAGAAATGGAAAGCGAGAGATACTAACTTGAATTATCTCTAGAGTCATGGGGTGTTTGGCTAAGGTTGCGGTTCCTAAGCCTAAAAGGTTAGGTAGGACCAAAGGCTGTTGTTTGTGTTTTTGCTCGGATCTTTGAGAACAACAATGCATATCATTTTCTTGTTCTAAGTTAGAAAGATCGAATATACATGTGAATACGATCCATTGAATCAAAGGGGCGCTTCGTTCTTTGAAAATATATTTCCGTATAACATAGTATATGAGTCAATTGATAATAATAAAGGAGTCTCGAGATACTATATCTAGAAGTGATCCAATGGAGGATGAACACAGACGTAGTAAAGGAATAAAGGCTTCCACGTCTTTTGGACTGATTTCTTAACGTATCGTTGGAGAATAGGCCTCGGACATTCAAAGAAGGCGTGACCGCCCGACCCCGATACTGGAAAGAAGCTATCAATGATGAGAAGTTGAATCCATCTTGTCAAATCATACATGGAAATTGGTTTACCTTCCTCTTTGTAATAAACCACTACAATGTAAGTGGATTTTCAAGAGGAAAATGAAAGCGGATGGTGCTATTGATAAATATAAGGCTAGGCTTGTAGTAAAAGGATACAAGCAGCGAGAAGGTCTTGATTATTTTGATACTTATTCACTGTTGCCGAATTACATCTATAAGGATGCTAATTGCTATAACAACGGTGTATAAGCTTTAAATCCATCAAAATGGATAAAACGAGCCTTCTGGCAGGAGAGATTTGGAAAACTCTGGGTGAGGTTAACGAGAGGTTCATTATTAGGGACAAGACCAGAAAGTGATGTCGGCTTATCAAGTCCTCTATGGATTGAAACAAGCACCAAAACAATGGCATGCTAAATTCAACTGAGAGATATGTTATGAGAACAGTTTCAAGATTAATAGATAATTAAATATCTTACTAATAGCGAAACAAGAGTGCTTTCCATTTATGTCTATATGTAGACGATATGTTTATAACGGTGGTGATGGTAAAAATTTATTAAGAAAAATCAAATGCTTCTTTGAGATAATTTGATATGAAAGATATGAGTATTGATGTTATTTTAGGAGTTAAAATCCATAAGACATCTGGAAGATTACCTCTATCACAATCCGTTATATTGAAGCGATTCTTGGAAAGTGCAAGAATCTGAATGTTAATACCCGATAAAGACTCCGATAGATGTTAATTTAAATCTTTTAAGAATCTTAGTGAAAACAAAGCTCAAAATGAGTATGCTAGTATACTAGAGCGTTTAGTGTATGTCATGAGCTGTACTAGGCGAGACATAAACATCGTTCATGACTAAGAATTCGGTTATAGTTAGTCAAATGAAAATCATTGGAAGGAACCTTAAACGTTTATTGGGCTACTTAAGATACTCCAAGATTAATGCTTTGCATTACCGCGAGAATATCAGGCATTACTTGAAGGATCTTGTGATGCAAGTGGATACTTGAGCACTAAGATACAAAATCAACAAGTGGACATGTATTCACACTTGGTGAGGCGACGTGTCTTGGAAATCATCCAAACAAACTTGTATTGCTAGATCATTCAGGATAGGAATTTAATTGCTTTGAATAAAGCCGGTGAAGAAAGCCCAGAGTGGCTTCGGGGAATTTCTTGGAAGATATTCCCTAGGTGGCACTAAACAGTGCAGTTGGCATATGACATTGACTGGACAAACGTGATAGGAAGGGCAAGGAATGTCATGTACTGCAACAGACAGAATCTGGCATCGTCGAAGACGCTGACCGCGATAAGACAACTTTTTTTCTAGTGGAATTATCACTGATAGTGAAGTCAAAGATAATATTATGGATATTGTGAGGCCTCTTAGAGGCGATTTAAAAAAACATCAAGGAATGGGTTTAAGGCCTTTAAACAAAAGTCATCATAGCGGACGCCTACGGATTATTTGGAGATCCTAGGATCGAGGTTCAAAGGGACAAATGAGATTATGGAAGGCGGTGCAGGCTCTTGTCCAATTTGTTTTACCCATTCCCAGATAAAGACGGTATTAATATGTGAAGGTCAAGCAAAAGCTTTTAATGATTATGAAACTATATGTTCAAAAATCACCTATGTGAATGTGAAGTGAGGGCCGCTTCTGTGAGAATTGAAAAGGCCGAATTCTCTAAAACACTCATGAGACCAGGCGATGTTCATGGCCAAAATGAACACAACAGTGAAAACCAATTTTGTTCAAGAAACAGTTGTGTGATTTCTATTGTCTAGGCTTACACGAAAGGTCGACTTCAAAGACATCAAGTCTACTGATTGACCGAGTAAGCCCGATATGTTTCACTAAGGAAAGTTCAAAGTTACAGACTACTTATCCCGATGCAACGTTTTCTCATGGAATAATCACACTTTGCATCTCATGCATACACGGAGAGTATTGATATCAGAACTTTTCATTCATGTGGGGGATTGTTGGGACTTTGGAATCCACAAAACCCATAATTGAATGAAAAGTGTGTCCCACATTGAATAGAAACAAGATGGGAGATGGGTTTAAATAGTTGAGCCTCTCAAATGGGTTTGGGCCCCAAGGGCCTTACTTTTAAACCAGGAAGGAGGAGGACCCTCGACTAGGTCGATTTCCCCCCAGCTGCGCCGTCGAATCGGTAGACGGCTCGACTCATTCGGTTCGGTTCGGGTCCACCTCTATTCATGAACAAACATGTTTATTAGTGGAGACACCGTGGCATATATACCTTCAGCTTTACCCAGTTGCTGGATCCTAGGCCCACTCTCGCTTGGAGGATGGTTGATTCTCAGAGATGGTTATCATATCTCAGATCTTCTTTTGATTGAGGGCCAAATTCGTCTTAAGACTGCCGACCGTTATTGATTGATAAACGTTTTGATTGTTGTTTGTCTTAACATGGGGTTTGTTTCCTTGACATTTTAGTTTTACATTTCTGGCCTCAGAACATCTGCCAGGCTACGCTAACACACTAGTTATATCTTGATCAATTTGCTATAAATATATACAGTTGAATTACTATACCTGTTCAGTTACTGTAAGTTGATTGATTAGTTGAGAAATTGAATGGAAAAGTGTGAGTTAATTTCCGAATTAGTGAAAAGAAAGAAAGAATGAAGATAGATATATATAACACGATAATAGTATCCTGGTTCTGGAAGCTTGTTATCCCAGCTGAATGTCACAATCGTCTTCAACAGCTGTGGATATAGAGTGTTGGAGGTAGGAGGAATTTTTGGTGGCGCGGTAAAGCCATGCAGCAGCCCATTGTAGTTCATCCTAGAAAAGAAAGGGGGTCAAGTGTAAGAGTCATGGAGGAGAATGAATGAGAGAATATAGTTACAAGGTAGCCAGAGTAAGAGCAGTAGAAAGGACAGACAGCGGAGTGAAGAAGGGGGGAATCGCTGTATTTGGCCCTATAACTGTTGGCAAAATGAAAAGCCTTCTCAGCGGCGTGTAGGAGTGCGTTAGATGATGATCTGAATCATTGGGGATCTTTGAAGAGAAGAAGAAGCAGCAAGAGCAGCAGCTGTTTCAGCAGCAACATCTGATCCAGGATCGATGGTGTGACCTTGCACACAGTGCTTGGTGTAGCAACCTCCATCTCCATATCCTCCTGGCGCCACCCAGCACTTGTGGTCGGCTACAGGGTCCCTACCTGCCCATTTTCTTAAAAGTTTTAATAAATATAAATTGGAGTCGAGTCTTATAGAGAGAATCAGATTCAGAATCAGAATTAGTGACCTGAACATAGAGAGCTTGTGGGAGGTGAGCAGAGGCCTTGAGGAGATAATCAGTAGCCCAACGGACTGCTTCGTGCACCATCAGCCTTTCCTCCTCAAGCATCATCATCATCATCTTCTTTCGACCAGAGCTCTAACAACTCCAAGCAAGCACTGGCTGGTGGTGAACGCCATGGGCAGTCCAAACTTGATGTTATCTCCCGCATCATAATACCCTCCAACCAAATCACCTGATTCATCCATCCCATTCCCATCCATTCATAATTCCTGCTTTTATATATGCCTGTGCCTTTAACTAACCAAAACAACAAGCAGAGAGAGAGAAATAGAGAAAAAATGGAATGTGGGAGGCGGCAGCATTGAACTTGCAGAAGATGAGATCAGGCATACAGCAGATGGTCTGATTGGAGGGAAACTTCCGGAGCTCTGGCCTTGAAAGAATATGATAGACTTGGAAAGTGCATCCTTGTAATCAGGGTCCTTCTCCCTCCTTGATGATGATGATGATGATATGGGAATCACAACAGATATCTTTCACCTGTACCTGGAGTGTTTCCCCATCTTCAGTATCATACGCTCTCTCCTCCGATCTTTTATGAAAAAAATGAATTTATATATTAATTAAAAAAAAAACAAAGAAGATTATGGAGGAGGCAATTCTCTTATGACTTTGACCATTGTTTCACTTCCGGACATCTCAATTCTCTTCTCATGTCCGACCTCCCCCATCCTTTTTTTTTTTCTATTGAGGTAACTAAATAAAAATACCGTATACCTTTCAACAACTAACAAACAAATAAATAAATTAATAAGCAAAATATATATCAATTCAAAAATTCCTCGAAAGCTTCTTCTCCATTTGCTATCATCTTATTTGAAAGGCAAAGCTATCTGAACCACACTCATGCTGAATTATGTTTTTCATGATTATTAATTTCATGCAATTGAAATTATTATTTTGTATATATTTTATTATATTATGATAAATGATTTTAAAATTAAAATCCCAATTTTTAATGATTTTGGATACGGGTTCAATGTATTTCAGCATATCATTTTCAGATGATACTTCAATTCAGATGAAAAAAGAGCGCTAGATTGTAAATTGGATCATTCATTTAGAACTATATATTGTTGATGTGCATAATTAGGATATTATTCATATTTTATTGTTTATGAATATCATTTGAAGGTGTTTAAATATTCTTCTTATGATCATACAGTTTAAATCATTAGAGGTTAGCTACAACATCTCGATTATGAAAAATCATACATTAATTTGTTTTTGGATCACATATGTATTAAGGATATTTATTAAAGATAAATTATACCTTATATAAATAAATTTTATCCCATGAATTTTATTATGTTTATTATAGTTGAATCAAATAATATCTGTAATATATTCTTAATTTACCATAGATATTGAACATAATTTGATAAGTTTTTCCATATATTTAAATAAATTCAGATGAGCGAGACTTTGCCTGAAGCAAGTCTTATGTCAACTGGTTATTATACACCAATTTACATCGATAAAATTATGATCCGATGAATCTAGCCTCAAATTTAAGCACTTATAAGCATGTATATGTTTATTTTGTGCGACTATAAACACCACAAACCACTCGATGTTAAATTAATATTCTTGAATTGAGTGATAGCAATTATAAAACATGGAAGGAGTGAATCCTTCTTTATTTGGGATGGATGGACAGTGACTATGCCATAGGGAAGGATGAACCTAAAGTTACTAAAACTAGCACTAAATAAGAAAAGGAACTCCACGAACAATGAGAGTGATCAAATCGCCTCAGCGTTATGTTCATAAAGACGAGTATCTCTACTGGTATTCGTGGTTTAGTTAAGCAGCATACCAATGTTTGGGCATTGCTTAAGGTTATTAGCGAGCAATTCACCACTTTAGATAAAGCACTTGCCAGCACCTTAATCATGAAGTTTTCATCACTAAGGCTCACTAATGTGAAAGGTGTGCATGAGCACATCATGGAGATGAGAGACATACTGAAGGCACTTGAGGTTGATATGTTTGAAACCTTCCTAGTAAACTACATTTTGAACACCAAACATGACAATATGGACCTTTCAAAATCTCATACAACACATAAGGATAAATTGAATTAACCGAACTATTGATTATGTGACTGCAAGAGGAAAGGAGAATTTGTGCGATGTTGGTCATTGACGAAACTAGAATCGAGGAAGGAATCAAATAAGGTTAAGTTAATAAGAAGGGAGAAATAAGACACACTTCAGGTGAATCAGAAAAAATTCAAGTGTTTCTTCATAAAGAAACAATGAGAATAGATTAATTAGAAATGGCTTGAAAATAAAAGTTAATTCAATCGTGTGTTTTATTATGGGTATATAGTTGATTAAGGTCTACAATCACATACTGACAACACATGAGGTATATGGGACTTGAGGAAGCTAGTGGGGCAGCGAAGCATCACCTCAGCTAAGGTTAGCTCCACATGTGGGGAGATCCATTTGGGGCATGCAGCTTAGTCCTGGATAATGGCTATGTTTTGGATTTCGAGTGGACCTTTTATATATCAAGTTTCTCTAGAAATTTGATTTCAGTTTCAAGATTTGTACCCTTAGGGTATTCCTTTAAGTTTTTAGATTGTACCTTTAGTTTGTTTTATAAATATGAACTTAATTGTGTCTAATGATATTTTCTCTGTTAATCTACAATACAATGCGGTTTTACTTCACTCATATTAGTAGTAATCAATATATTATGATAGAAGATTCCTTTATTTTGTGGCATCAAAGACTTGGACATATCTATTGATAGAATTAAGAGGTTAATAAATGTGAGTATTGAATACTCTGGATTTTCATGACTGACACTTGTATAGTCGAGCTTGCATACTCACTATTGCTTAGAGTCGACCCTTCTTCATTCTTCACATAATGATGACTATGAATTGGTAGACAGCTTCTAATACCAAATTAAAAGGATAATACAAAAGAAATAATTAGAAGGAAGAAAGGAGGAGAAGAAAAGTGAAAAAATGATTGGGACAATGTAGCAGAAAAGAGAGTAAATTTCTCTCTCACATCATGCATATTACATAAATCCCAGTCAAGCCATAAGTACCCTCTAAGACATACAGAATTATATAACATATTTCAACACAAGTAACCATGACTTTTCCTGAACCAAATGCAAGTAACTAATCTAACAAAAAAGTAGGAGATCGGAAATGCAAGAGCACCCAATCAGCAAAGCACCTTCTCAAACTTTACTTTAAACAGAGGCTGCAAAGAATATGTCAGTACAACAAAAATATTACACAAAATATTCTATCTATTGACTGAATGGTCAAAAATGCTCTCTTCAACCATTAAAGGATTGCTACCATCTCTCTCCATAAAAAGCTTGAACTCTTCTGGGTAGATCAACTTTTCCATAATCATCCTTACCAAAAAATAACAACGCCAGGCCAACAATACAAACTAAACAAGACAGAAAGATACATCACAACCTACTAGCTAAAGTACCAAAAAGAATTCTTTGGGCAAAATCATCTTATTATTTGATTCATTTTTCTGCTACAGAACTCGTTTAAGCATTCTGAACATCTGAAATATGTATTATGTTTTCATTCAGAACCCATACACCTATTCTTATTCCGTAAGTATAACATTCACATAATAAGCTAACTAATGATGACCGGGCTGTGAACATCAACTAACAATTCGATGGATCAAATATGTAAATCAAATCATGAACGAACGGTGAACATCCGAAAGCGTTCTGTTTAATGAGATCAAAACGAATCAGTGATGGAATCAAAATTTTAATACTTCGAGGTGTTCCATAATATTTCGAAATGTTTTGCTATATTTCAATGTATTTGCACAATTATTTTGGAATGTTTCAAGGTATTTCAAAATATTTTGGTATATTTAGACTAATGTTTTAAATCAAAACGTTTCCGAAACACGTCGAAACGTTTCTGAAATACGCCGAAACGTTTCCATTTCCTAGGTGACCGAAACAATACACCAAAACAAAATTTTGATCCTTGATCTGACTTCAAGTCATTTGAGGCCTTCTACTCTATAATTGGATAATATAAGGAGCCTAATTTTTTTCTAATCATATCTTCATATATATACTCTCATATATATATATATATATATATATAAATTAGCTATATTTTTAGATATAATAAGTTGTGCCCAACCTTAAATTTGGCCTTGATTTGTATATTTGTGGATTCTTTTGGTTTCTAAATTCGTAATAAATTTTTGTAGTCGCCTACAACACAATTGATCTCTAATTTTCTAAAATTGATGATTGACTTGTTTCAAATGAATTCTAGATGTATTATTACGCCTACTTTTTGAATTCTTATTTAATAACTTTGTGATTTTGATACAAAAATAAAAACATTAAATCAGATTACTGAATCAATAAGAAAAAGCAGATCAAATCATTGTTCAATAGATTCTTGAGAACTCATCTGAACCTTCTGTTATAATCCTATATGTGTATGATTAGAGTGTAATTGACAACTGATTTCAATATGATCATTTAGTAAGAAATATTATTTGATAATGACATTTTTCATTTGCATTTTGAATTTTTTTTTGACGTTTCGCCTTTATGAAATATTTTTTATGGACAGATTGGATTTTTAATTGGGTTTTGATTATATGATACCATATTTTAATAACATACATACAAATTAAAAGTCATCTTCTGGAAAACTTCAATAATTGTTCTTACTAACTGTTGTAGAATCGGCCTTAGTTAAAATGTCCACCATAGCTCATTTCTGTGCTCTGCCTTGGCTCAAACACCTACTAAAACTCCACATTATCCTGATTTGATTGTCTTATAGGTATCCTCAAACTTCCAAAACAAACTACGCAAGAATTTCTGGATGGAAACAACAGTTAAAACTCGAATAATTGTATATTAGGATTTAAGAAAATAAAGAAATAGGAAGAAGAAAATAGAAAGAAAAGATCCATTAAACAATATTTATTGTGTAATATGTGTATATGCAACACCTTACCTAAATGGGTTCTTACCCAAACTACATTATTGATTTATAGCAACATAATACAAATAATAACATTTCAACACTCCTCGACTAGAGCAAGGCTTAAAATATCATGACTTGAGCCCAAGACTCTGGGTGGACCAGTGATGACGTTTGAGCAGAACATCTTTATCAAATGACACTACAGGAGTTGCAATATCTCACGTAAACGACAGACATAATAAACTATCAAACAACTTTAGGCATTTGGACTTTCGTTGACACCAACAATCTCAAATTGGTTTGTCATTGTGAATACCAGGAAGCAGTTGGATGACAACAATATTGGCACAAACAAACACAACAAACAACGCTACAATGAGCCATAAGCAACAACAATTCAACCACATAATTGAAAATAGTATTAACCAAGTAGAATCGAAGCTCAATCAGCCAAAAAGGACTGAATCGGTGCTGAAAATGACAAAAACAATACTGAATCTGGCTAAAAACTCCAAAATTGGCACTAAACTAGGTTGAAAATGAGTATATTGGCACTAAACGATAAAGTATTTAACTAACACCAAACTAGCAGCGCGCAAAACTACTGAATCAACACTAAACAAAACTGAAAAGACCGAACGGTTACTCAACCGGAATGAAACCATCACCAATTGGTTCGAAAAATACTGGTGTTACTAAACTGGGATCAAACACTAAACCAACACCAAATTGGCCTGAAAATCTTGTGTGTAGTATGTGCATTGCGTACACCCTATAACCTATTTATATTATGTTAATTTTAAAGACAATTACAATATTATGAAACTAACACATTACTAGCAAAAGTAGAACAATAGGAAAGTATAATCTAACCATATCTTTATCAAAAAGAAGAGAAGCATATAAAAGAAAAAAAGGATTAGGAGCCAAAGATCAAAATATCGTTTCGGTGCATTGTTTTGGTCACCTAAAAAACGAAAACATTTTGAAAATATTTCGGAAGCATAAGCGAAACTGAAGAAAAAATTGGAGTTTATTTTAAAACATTTCCAAAAGCTGAAATATTTGAAACATTCAAAATCACAAATAGGGACAATTCTAAAATACCTCGAAACATTGGAATTTTGATTCAATCACTAATTCATTTCGATCTCCTCGGAAAACAAAACCTTTCGGCCAAAATTTTAATCCTTGTTAGGAGCCCATAACAATTTTACCAAAAACAAAATTAAGAACATGTTTTTTATAATTTTAAGTCTGCAGGGCTACTCCTAACAGTATGCCTGGCATGCCTCATGACTAAGCTAGCCGAGAAAAGGGTTCACTAGTTCTAAGCTGGCATACGTTTGGTAAAATCAAATTTTCAGGATTTGATCGCGTCTGGGTGAAAACGAAGCTTTGCAACTCATTGCAGTCCTTTGTGAATATATATAGCAGAGATGAGGCAAGTTCTAGAGTTGACCAAATGAAGATTCCCAAACGCATGAGGTTCAACATTTTTGTTACCTAATAATACGATCTCGTTAATATATGCATGACCTGCTGGTACCATTCTTGTTTATGTCTCACTGATTTATAAAGTGGAATTGATCACCGTTTTTGGAATTACAATGTTGGCAAATCCTTTAACTGATTTTTCCATATTAAATGAGTAAACAACTATCTTGAACAAATATCCACCGCAACCATCATTCTCCGGCTGAATGGAGATATTTCCTCAATCCCCTCAGAAGAAATTATCAGTTCGAGATTCCAATTAAGATCAATATGATAAAACGCCACGGTATTTTCTATTTGAAGGAAAAGATGGCCTTAAGGCTCAGGAAGACAAGATTCCTCATCTCACTCGAGCTGTGAAAAAATAATTATGTTCTGGTATAAGCATCCAACTAATTCCAAGGGGAGATCAAGCAATCAACACTCGATATATGACACTAAAGCACATGAAAAACATCCATGTCAATGGACCCAACAGTATTTTATTCATCCTCTGAAACCTTTTGCTTTGATGATGGTGCTCCGGCATTAGTACAATTTCTATGTGATGGAGGTCCACAAGATGAGGATTTCCCTTGTAGCTACTCTCATTAGAAGGTAGCAAATTGAGCTTTGAAATATGGGTTTTGTAAGGTTTTTCATTAAGTGGAAATATTGTTGATTAAGCTGGAATTCATTTTGATTGAACTAAGTGAGGTTAATGGGCTTCTTAATAAATCATATGGGAATTTGGCTAGTGTGTGGGCTGAGTTCGGCCCGGCCCGTTATGAGAGGGCCCATGGTCGGAACTCTATTTAAGGAAAGCTCAAGTCCCTCCCAAACCCCAGGATACATTCACTGCTATAGTTTCTCTCATACGGTTTTTCGAGAGAAGTGATCGGCAATCTCATAAACAGTTTCAAGTCGTTTGGGAGAGAAGATCTTGAGATCTTGAATCGGTTCTCTTCTCGACTCTTCATCAATTCATGGAATCTTAATGGATTCAATCGAGATTTTTACAAGATTTTTAGTTTTTCTCCATTAATGTTATGCTTTGTGTTCTAACACATATTAATCTAGGTTGATGGGAGATATTATTCTGATTTAATTATCGAGTGACCGTGAACTAAATTCAAAACATAAGGAGGGAGAAAATTTTTTTTTGGGTTTTATGAATCGTACTTTACGTCCGAGTTTTGGACGCGCGTGATCAGAGTATCATTTGCATGTTGGAATCTACGACGAGCGATCACATCGGTGGGTGGCGATGTGTGGGAGGTGGCGGGCCGCCCTCACGGCGCTTCTGCAGCCGCGCCCGCAGCGTTCTGCGAACTTCTGGCGTGTATGAAGGACCGCAGCGCCCCGAATCACGTTAACGGTCGCGGCGTCGCGGTGGCGTCTGTCGCGATGATCGGTGGCAAACCGGTCAAGCCGGATCTGGGCAAGTTTTGAGCGGAGTTCAGTGGTGGATCTTGCGACGCTGGCCTGCGGCGTGACGGCGGCAAATAACAACGACTAACGATGGCGTGACATGGGTGATGGCGTGGGTCGCGTATGACGCGTCGACCGACCCTTGACCGGCCGATGACGATATTGACCCGACCCGACCCGGTCAAAGGTCAATGACCCACGACGGTCCAGCGGTCGGCTTGACCGGCGACCAGTCGCGAACCAATGAGAATGTGACACGGCGCTGCCACGCTTCCACCTGCGTGAGACAGCCACGGTGGCGTGAGTAGCGATGTGAGGGTATTTACGGGAAATTTTGGTACCTGATTACATTATCGAAATTCACCACACAATGTGGTATATAGACTTTGCATGTTTGGAAGCTTTCACGGATATGAAATACGGTATAGAGACCCTAAGTACACCTAGATATTAGGGTATTTTCACGTATTCATGGTATTTCTCTATGGTTTTGGAAATACATAAGGTAGCTAACATGCATATCACTGCATAAGGACTATGTAGAGACTAAATTCGTTGACTATTAATGAATGATTGAACAATATAATTGGCATAACATATATTGAATGTGATACATAAAGTTTATATCCTTGGTATGAGTGATTTTTTAAGAATTCAATTGAGTTGTGGCCATGAAGTGGCACACTTGATTGGAGTTTGAGAAATATCGAGTCTCATATTGTGATGGGATGTCTCTCTGTTCTATTACATGATCCCATACTCTGAAAGTGGTCTGTGTTAGTTCATGGAGGGACACATGCATGGCATGTCTTGAGGAATGGCTGATCTTAGTGGTTCATACACTTGAGTGGTGATTTCACGAAGGATTAGAATGATATGTTCTCATGGCGTATCATGTGGAGAATGTACAAGCGCATGTCATATTTTACGCCCAGGTGATTATGTGATGATGTATGTATTCTCTTATAAGTATTCACATGATGCTGATTACTATTGTTTTTGTTTTATTTTTCGATCAATTTTACGTGGCGGTAGTGCCAATTCGGTGAGATCCTTCTTGGATTGAATTTCAAGAAATGGAAAGTTCAATTTGGAATGGAGGTACAGCGGATGTTCACATGGGTACACAATGTATAAAGTAGAGCGAGATATCTAACCTCTAAGTGCGAATTTGAAGCGGACTATCTTTGCTGGGAGAGGAGCGATAGGATTTGCTTGTTAATGATGAAGAAATCATACGAGCATGAAAAGTGGTTTGCCAGTGAAACTGTCTTGCTAAGGAAATGATAGTGTGAGGCTAGAAATCGAGTTTCATCGATGCGAGGTTGGAACACTTCTTCAAGCTCTTGACGCAAGAGTATGATGAATTACTGGCTGGGGTTAGAGATTATGTCCTGAGGATGGTGGACCTAAAGGCGAAACTCCGAGCTGCAATGTTACCATTCTGATGCTTGCATTGTGTATCAAGCCTGAACACCTTCCACGATTTTGGGATTATAAAGACAAACTCTGATTCCCAAAGATGAAACTTGGTGAGTAAATGACTTGATAGCAAGAGGTGGGTAGCGGAGGAAGAGAAGCTTAAGAAGGATAAGGAGCATATGGCCTTATATACTGCAAGTCCCCATAAGAGGAAGAATAAAGTTCAAAGTCGAACTCTATAAAAAGGTGCTCGAAAATACCGGTCAATCTAACAATATGGGTCTGAAGAGACTTGTTCTTGAAAGGATGGTGATCGCTGCTTCTTTTGTAGAAGAAAGGTCACATGAAGAAGGACTGTGCAAAATTCAAAGCTTGGATGTCCAAGCGTGGGCTTACGAGTAATGATTCTTTAATACTTGTTTGTGAATCCAACCTATCTGAAGCACCATCAGTTCTTAATTGTGGCTTGATAGTGGAGCAATAATCATGTTGCATTTACCATACGAGGGATTCATAAGCGGGAGGAAGCCCAGACAAGGATGAATCAAAGCTCACTTTGTGGGGAAATAGCGAGAGAAATTTGAAGTCATGTTCGTGGGAGATGTAATCTTAATTTTAGATTACAGTTTTAAGTTGATATTAGAAAGACACATTTATACGCTTGGCCCCAGAAGAATTTAGTTTTGATGTCATGTTTGGATTCATATGATTCTTTTGAGAATTAAGGCAATATTATTTCAATATTTCTTAGATTCAAAATATGGGTTGGGCTTGTCATATGTCCAGCGGTTATGCAGTTAAGTTTATCTCCCGATGACATATACGTAGCTTATACGGGTTTGAAAAGACATTTTTAAGAGACCCTTTACCTAAGGATGAGTCTTATGCATTATGGCATGTGACTTGGCCATAATATCTCTGGGGATGGTAGAGGCTAAGCAATAAAGACTAATATCACACTGCTCTTAAAATGACTTAGAGATATCGTGAAATTGTTGTAGGGATAAATGACCCAGATAAGAAAGAAGCGCAGTCAAGTAGTTCGACTTGTTGGAAGTCATTCACAGAAATATAAGTGGGCCTTATGTGGCAACCTTGTGTAAATTTTTTATTTCATCACATTTATTATTTATTCTCGATATGGTTATTTGTACTTGATTAAAGAAAATTAAGGTCTCTTGACAGGATTCGAATTTTCGGACTGAAGTCGAAACAATTGGGAAAAGTCATGAGTTGTTAGATCTGATCGAGTGGAAGTATTATGGCAAGCATGGCGATCTTGGACGACAGGGGCCGTGGCCAAATACTTAGAGGATTAAGGATGAGTGGCACGGTTACTATGCACCAGGGTCCCTGAAACGAAATGGTGTAGCGAAAGTATGATCATTGCTCTTTATGGAAATGGTAAGGAGTATGATTAGTAGGACAAATTTACCTGGTTTTCTATGGGGTGAAGCTTTGAAAACAGCTTTGTACATTTTGAATCGTGTACCTACGAAAGCTGTTCCATTGACTCCTTTTGAGTTATGGGTGGCGAAAGCTTTAGCTTAAACCATCTTAAGGTTTAGGGATGTCTACTTGAGTAAGTTATACAAATCGACATTAAGTAAGTTGGACTCGAACCACTAGGTGTTATTTTGTATCTTACGGAACATTCGAAGGGATGTCGGTTCTATAATAATCCCAATGGAGCCGCAAGAATTGTGGAATCCATGACGGTAAGTTTTGGAGTTTGATGTGGCCGAAGAGTAGGCGCTCACAGTTATTGGGGATGATAGTGCGATGAGTAATGTGAATGTCACCGTATCTCCTCCCATCACGAGATGGTGGCGAAACACCCACACACCATTTTGAACTGTTAGACTAGGGATCACATTTGTTGAGACGGCTCAATGGGATGTGAGGGCTCTCGAGGTGGGAATGTGGCTGTACTACTCCAGTGGGAGATCCACTAGGGAGAGGCGATCAATGATACCAGAACTATTTAGTCTATATGGGAGAGCAAGACTACGATATTGGTTACGTAGCGACCCGATAACTTTATGAAGAAGAATTGTTCTTGTCCTGATTAAATTGTGGTTGGATGCGTAAGAGATGAAATTCAATCATGAGGCGTATAGGAGTTTGGAACTTATTGAGATTACACGAAGGTCATAGACCCATTAGGCACCAAATGGGTGTATAAGGCTAAGGGCCAATAAGAAAGATTAAGAAGTTTAAAAGCCCGGGTTGGTAGCGGAGTTTCACTCGGAGAGAAGGAGTAGACTATGGAAAGCTGACTTTTTCTCCGGTCTCTTCCTAAGATTCTTTGAGGGGTGATCATGGCATTAGTTACTCATTTCGATATGGAGTTACACGGATGGATCTTCGCGCCTTTCTCGATGAATATGTGGAAAGTCTATATGATGCAACACAGAGTTTGTGGCAAATGATTTAGGTAAACTTATATGTAGACTGAAAAAGTCTATTTATGGTCTCAAGCAAGCTTCTAGACAATGGTACTTAAAGTTTCATAGTGTTGTTGCTTCATATGGTTTTGTTGAGAACAAAGTAGATCAATGTATATACTACAAGGTCAGTGGGAGGAAATTCATTTTCCTAATACTACATGTGGATGATATCTGCCGCAATGGTGACCTTAGTACTTGCATGAGACAGCGGATGTTGTCAAATAACTTTGATATGAAGGACCTTGGTGACGTCTTTTGTCTAGGCATTGAGATTCATAGGGATCGTTCTTCTGTTGTGGGTTTATCTCGGAGGGCATATATTGATCGTGTTTAGAAAGATTCAGCATGCGACTATGTAAGCCGGGGTGCTCACAATACGTAAAGGTGATAAGTTGAGTCACATCATGATGTCTCGTTCGAGATGTAAGCGAATGAAGAATATACCTTATGCTAGTGCACTTGGGGTATTATGTATGCTCGAGTATGCCTTAGGCACGATCTGCCTTTGCGACGGGACAAATGCGGATATCGGTCGAACGGGGACGTGATCGTTGGGTTCTTTGCCCAGAGAAGGTTAGGGTACTTAAAGAGGACAGATATGTTGATTTACAAACATGTTCGGGACCTACGACTAGTTGGGTATTGATTCGAGACTTTGGTGTCGGGATGAAAGAAATTCGACAAGCGGTTATATCTTTAAGTTAGCGGGTGCGGTGTCATGGAAAAGTGAGAAACAGAAATCGATTGCATCCTCTGCCATGCGCGGGTTTGTATAACATGCTTTTCAGCAACTTCTCAAGCAATTTGGCTCAGAAACCTTATTAAGGAGTGCAGGTGTTTTGATTTTGTGGATAGGCCCATCTGATTGTATTGTGACGGTAACTCTGCGGTGTTGTTTATTAACAGCGACAGAGGTCTGCGAAGTGCAAACACATGGGTGAATACCTGACCATAAAGGGAAAAGAGTTCAAAGCGGTGATGTTGCGGAGTGGAGCACATATCAGGCGTGATATGATTGCGAGATCCGCTAACTAAAGGCCTTCGCCCTTGTGTATTTAGACGACATGTCATTAACATGGGCTTAGGGTATCATGGGATACTGTAGTTAATTGGGAGATATTAAGTTTTTAAGTTGCTCTAATAAAGGTTAGAATTCAATTTCATTTTGTAATAGTGAATTTGTATATTTCTGCATTGATAAGGTATTTGTGAATGTGGTTTATGAGTTGAGTACATATAATTGTTGAAAATATCAAGGCATTGTGTAAACCTTGAATACAAAGGCTATGGGGCGTTCTTGGCGTGCCTGATAGCATATTTGTTACATTAAGTAAAGTTACTTATCAGGTAACATATCTGAGTTCGTTGGAACCATAATGGATATTCTGCGGTGACACACTAGGTTTGTGACATAAGGAGAGAAATTTGGACTAACAAAATGGATAACTTACATGAAGTATCACTCATTATGAGGTGTGTCCATTTTAAACACTACCATATTGAATCCATATCGGTAAAGTTGAAAGCACTCGTGACCATGGAAGGGGTTGCATGAGTACGTCTGAATTACCAGCGTGATTCGGTGTTCGGAAGCATGGGATCGGATTAAACTGTGGGAATAGATCCTACAGACCCGATATAAAGGTGCGCACGGTTTTGTTTCAATTAATATCGCGAGTGGGAGAATGTAAGGTTTTCATTAAATTGGGCTTCATTAATTGGAATTAAAAGCTGAATTAATCCTGGTCTAATTAAGTAAGGTGTGGGCTTCTTAATAAAATCATATGGGCTGGCTGGTGTGTGGGGTACAGTTCCAGCAGAGCCGTTATGAAAAGGGCGTGGTCGTAACTTTCTGACCCCAGGAAGCTCAAGTCCCTCCCAAACCCTAAGGATACATTTTCTATCACATACAGTTTTCTCTCATACGTTTTTCTGAGAGAAGTGATCGGCAATCTCATAAAGCCAGTTTCAAAGGGTCGTTTGGGAGAAGATCTTGAGATCTTGAGATCGGTTCTCTTTGCAGCTCTTCATCAATTCCGCATCAAGAAGATATTCAAATGGATTCCAAATCAGGTACATGAATTTTCAGTTTTTCTCCATTAATGTTATGCTTTGTGTTCTAACATGGTAATCTAGGTTGATAGAATCGTAACCTACAGTTTTACCTGTTAAGTTGTTGTGTGCTACAGAAGACCACCAAAGAGTTCAACTCAGTCAGTTCAGAGATTTCCCATTCAGTTATTGCCAGAAGAATCTAAGCTCTCAATGCCTTAAGTTTGGAGAGATGCTGTTGGTAGTGATCCCGGTGAGATTATTATGAGACACATTCAATGAATGGAGCTCACTTAGCTCCCATTCGGATGGCATTTTACCTATTAGTGGTTGCAGGAGAAATCAATCCTGACATAAAAATGAGGTTGTTTTCCTCCTTAGGAATAGGACCTCCTTGTCAGAGACTCCACCTTTTCTTTGATGACCTTCGACAATCTTATTGATTAAAATAAAGATGAAAACAACAGGAATTGACTTATTCCTAGGGAATAATCATATTCTGAACCTGTAACAGATTTGGCATAGTTTGACTCAAAGTCAAATTAGGTTGGGCAACGAAGAATAGAACCTGAAGAGACTATTCTAAAAGTATCGATCCAAAGGCTTATTCATTTAGGTGGCATAGTGAGTGGAATGCTGCCCTCAAATATATTTACCTTTCAAGATAATAGCAACTCAATGCTGAGAGGCTGCCTATCCACTCAGAATTTGACCAGTTAGGTTGTTATATCAAAGCTCCAATGTCGCAAAATGAGTTGCCCATAGAGTCAATGGACCACTCAATCTGTTTTCCATTCAATGGACCACAGAGCAATGGTTGAAGGGGGTTAAAGCAGAAGAAACCTGGCACAGAGCCTGACAAAGTTATTTTCAGAGAGATCTGAAATCGAAGACTGTCAAGTTTACACACACCTCAATTGGAATGGGACCTTCATGCTGATTTTTGGCCAAATTTATTTCCTCTAAGTATGACTTATTCCCTATCCATTGTGGAAGTACGCCTGACAAATGGTTGTTTCTAATATCCACACCCTCCAAAAATGAGGCATTAGACAAGCAGTCTGATATCTTTCCAAGAAAGTAGTTGTTTGTCCAAGTACAAAAAAACCAAACTGGTCAGGTTGAAAATATTGGCAAATATTCGACCATGCAAGGAATTATTTGATCGTTTGAGGACTAAGGAGGAGAGACCCATGGCAGATCTCCTGATATATTCCTCCTGACAAGTGATTGTTTGATAAAGTCTAAGACTAATAAAGATCTAATACACCAAAAGAAGGAACTTATATGGCCATCAAACAGATTGTGGACATCTTTAAACTTTCTAAGCTTGGAAAGATCACATTTAAATTTATTGGAATTTGACCACTTACGTAATTGTTAGAGACATCAAGGTATGAAAGATGGGGACTCGGAAGGCATTTATAAGATCCGTGAAGAGTTTTCTCGGGTTAGTACTTCAATCTCCTATTTTTCTCTAACAACCAGGACGGGAACCTCCCCGACAACTTCTTGTGGGCGAGATCTACAACCCTCAAGTCATTTTGATGATATAGAAATAGGGTAGTCTCTTTCAGTAGATACGATTTGAGGAACTAAAACCTTCAGATGAGATCTTGGAATCCATGATTGAGATCCATTTTCGAGGTTCAAATATGTTGTTATCAATTAAAAATGACCTCAAGCTTTGAATGGTTAAAAAACAAAGGGAAATGAAGCGGGATCATGAAGTGGTTATATAGAAAGGAAATTGATTCAAGTGAAGTGACTAGTAAGGGGCGGGTATCTTGAGATTTAAAAAAAATTATGAAAACCATCCACCTGAATAGGAACATTCATATTGAATCATCAAGAATCAAAATACAGGATTTGCGGAAGCGTACCTGAATCCATAACAAAATATTGAGATATACGAGATACGAGTGCGAACTTTATAATCTTAGGATGGAGTCGAGGCTTTATGATCTTCAGGATCATCTGAATACGAGGCCTTATGATGCTCGGATCTACGGTGGATTTTGTCTAATATTTCTCAGACAATGGGAATTAGAAGAAAGAAAAACTGTTGTAATCCCAGGGACCATGACACCCTATTTATAACTAGTATGTACGTATATGAGCAGGTTACACGATTGTTAAGTAATTTCTATTTTAACCCATCATAAAAATAGAAATTAAACTTGTCCTCTACATATTCATGCTTACACTTTATAATATATTAATTAAGACCCCAAAACTTAAATTAATCACTTTAATTAACCTAACTTTATTTGATGGCTATAATTCACATTTATTTAATATATTAGCCATATATTCGATTTACTCCAACAAATACTGCGTGAGTATCTTAATACTCATTTGTCCCTAATACTTTAGATTAGTTTTTCTAGTGTAGGTGTGGATTAATAGAGTTTTTTGACATTGAGAAGTGTTTTAATTGAGTTGTTTGACATTGAGCCTATTTAGACCTGACTTTTTTAGGTGAAAAGTTGAGGTTTAAAAAGTTTCACAAAAATCATAGTTAAAAGTTCTCAAAACCAGGTTACCTGAGGTTAATTATTCAAAATAAGCTAAGAGAGTGATAAAGTCTATTTGGAGTGGGAATAACCCCACCCACTAATAATAGTCCATGTTAGAAAAGATACAAGAGAAAAGGACTGTATATTTGGGAATACATTTATCAGTACAAGGGCTTTGTATTTAAATAGAGTGATATACAAGAATGGAAAGTCTATAAATGTATTATAATGGAATGTTCCCCACAATCCCAATAATCATGGCATTATTTCAATAATAATGAATAATCCCAACAATCATGTTAAGATGCCCCTCGAAGCTCAGACTCAAGGTAGTAATTTTGAACTTGTCAACTCGAGTTTGAAAATTAAGTCACGAAATCTGCTTAGAAGGTGAGCTTTGGTGAAAACATCTGCAAGTTGAAGAGTGCCTTGGAAAAGATTTTGACGAATAAAGTGACAATCATTTTAATATGTTTGGTTCCCCCGTTAAAAACATTATTATGAACTATATGGATAACCTTTGGTTATCTGATATAATAGGGTAACCTTGGAATGATGTAATCTCATATATCCTCTATGCCATACATTAACCAGTAGCTTTCAGATGTGGCATCGACAGAGCATGAAAATTACGCTAATACACTTGGAAGTAAAAAAATGAGTATTAAAATTTATTGATATAATTATTTTAAAATTAAATGGGTTAAACGAGTCGTGTCGTGTTACCCGTTTAATAAATGGGTCGTGTTCGTGTTGAGATTTTTCGCTCGTTTATTAAACGTGTCGTGTACGGGTTTACATATTTTTCACCCCGTCGTAACGGCGACACGTGCCCGTTTAATCGACATATTTGACACCTCACAATTCAACACATCAAAATAGTTAAAAACGATTGGTTGTGGTAAAAACGTGAACTAGCGTCTGTAGGCTATTTCTTATCTTGTGATTGCCTTATTATTATTAATATGTGTGCAACACCGTCCACGGGGAGAGTTATCTGATGCAGCAATGTAAGGTGTATAAGAGTACCAAGTGTCACCTTTGTAGTATTTTGGGGCGAAATGAAATGAAAGTTTATGGAACCCGGAATTTGTGGTATTAAACCAAGGGTACAATGGTCATTAAGAAAAAGGGTATGGAAATCATAATCAAGTAGAGATGGGCCACAATACAATTAAATAAGTTATAATTGCAAAATTAAAGTGTTGAGGGCTATTTGCAATTAAAAAGAAAGGTTAAAATATAATAATAGGAAAATAAAAGCCAAAATTCATTTGGTCTCAAAAGTTTGCCCTAGCAAACCCGTATGAGGAGAAAGAGAGAGCAAGAAAGAGGAGGAGGAAGAAGGAAAGGGAGGCCCAAAAATCAGGTATGTTGTTGTCTTAGAATCAAGTGCATTGGATTCCTAGGACTTTGGTATGAGTTTGATGCTCATGGTCTAGGTTTATTACAAGAAACACCCATTCGAAGCCCATACTCGAGATGGTTGGGGTTATGGGTAAAACCCCAATTGATATAAAAACATGGAATAAATAAATTATATGGTTTGATAAAATTGGTGGACCTTAGGTAGTGTTCTTGGATTTTCACCTAGGTTTTGTGTTTTGAGGTTCCAAACACCAATTCAAATGTTATTAGGTTGTTTTAGATGATTTCCAAGTTGGTTTGGTATTATGAATTATAGAAGATGTATGGGTGAATTGGCATCAAAGTGGAAAAATAACAAAATGCGGGCCAAAATATGGAAGGTGTACGGTACACTGAGCAGTAATTGTGCCGGTACACCCCGCAATAAAAGTGTCTTAGGTACATGAGCGGAGTAGTGTACGGTACACCACATTCTGTTTTTCCTATTTCGACCAGTTTTCGTATTTTAGCCATAACTTGCTCATTTCTTATCCGATTTGAGTGATTCAAGTGGCTACTTAAACTAGACCTCAAGGAGAACAAAACTTAAGAAGTAGGAATCGTCAAATTCTGATCCTAAGTGGCCTAAAAATTCACTCAAATTGGGGCCATGTGCAAGCCAATTCCTGCATCAGCTTTGGACATAGAGTAGTCCGGGTTGTTTCGGATGTAACTTGAGTTTCGGTGCTCGAATTGGGTGATTCAGTTTGAATAGAACCCTTAGCACCTTAGCTTTAAAAAGTATAAAGAGTGTGACTAATATTCCCCAGAATGCGCGTTAAGTTATCGATTAATATGTGCGTCGTATTAGTTGAGTTGATTAAAAAGTAAGGCGGGATAAGTGTGGAGCTATTGCTCTCAAGTTTGCAAACAAAGGGTGAGTGTTCTAAACTCATTTTCCAAATACTAGTGTATTGTAGCCATAATTACTAAAGCTGTTTACTGGTATTTCTTGGTTTTGAATACAAACCATTTCAAGAAACAACCGATTGAGTTAAAAAGCAAGCAAATGGTTTAGAGTTAAACCATTTTGAAAAAGAAAGAAACATTGGTTTTAAAGTATAAAACCATAATTAAGTAAGCAAACACTTAAGTAAGTAAATGGTTTGAATAAGGTAAACCATTTTCCAAACAAGCAAGCAAGTAAGCGAATGGTTTTGATGATTAAAGCCATTTCAAAGCAAACAAGCTAGTAAGCAAATGGTTTGAATAATTAAACCATTTTCAAGCAAGCAAGCAAGCAAAAAGAGAGTTTGAAAGCAAGGCTTCTGATTCTAAGCAAGCAACGTCGGAGGTATTAGTGCGTGCCGCGGTGGTGTTGAGATTTCATGCGAATGCATTGTAATTTTGCACAGTCGACGGAAGCTTGGGACATACATCATGCATTTAAAGGAGGCCAGTAGCGCGTGCGAGGGTATATAAGGTTATGAGCTCAACTAATTATGGTGGCGGCGACCACGAGGTCAATTCCACCATATTCAGGAAAAAGGTGGCGGAGACAAAGGTCCTTTGCGGGCATGGTTGAGCACGGGGTTCCTGTGTTCGCAGAGTGCGATAGTAAATGGGCCTCCAATGGTTGATGTTTTACAAGCATGATGTCTGGAGTTTTGAAAATCAGCCATTGGTTCTGATATGACTCAGGAGAGTTTTAAAACACAGCGGTTGAATGGGCTCCCGTTTAGATTTCCAAAACGATCGGTTGAATAAGCTCCAGATGGGTTTTTTATTTTCAAAGCATGTGGATTTGAGCTCAAGCTCCCATTTTATGAAAAGTTTGAGAGACTTTTAAAGCAAAGGTTGTGAGGAAAGGTTTAAGAAACTTTTCAAACAAGATAAAACAAGCAAGCGAAAAATTATAGAAAGTTTTATAAACTTCTAAGCAAACAAAGAAATAAGTTTCATTTTAAAGAAAAGCAAGATAAACAAACAATGCAAAACCTAAACAAACCAAGAAAAGTTTTGAAAACTTTTAAACAATAAAGCAAAGAAAAGCTTACGGAAAATAATTTGTAAAGGAGTTTTACATTTTGAGATGTTTTACGGAAAACCAAAACCTTTTATAAAGTATACCTCAGGCTCGTTTAGCTCATTATTTTTGTGTTAAAAACTATTTTCCGAATTACCAGAGTGTCATGAAACGGCTGGAACCTTATAATAGGATTAGTCCCCGACATCGGTTAAGTCTTTGTGTATTAATAATATTTTGTAGAACATACTTTGATTATATATGGAACATATGTATGTACATCGTTTGTTATGATGAATATGTTTGTGTCTTGGTTGCCATATTTGGATATGGGTTAAGTGGATAGTATCTGGGGTGAATAGGCTAATAATCTTGGTGATCATGCTGCTTCAGAAGTTTCATTGCTAAGATTTTACCGTCTAGTTATGAAAAATTTATAGGAGGTTTAAGCAAGCAATGCGGCCGCTTCACGAGGGGATTTCTGGTCGTTAGAGGTGCGGCTAGGGTTTACGTGGGTGACGGCTCACGCATGCCGGTGAGGGTGAGGGTTTATCAATTATTATTATTGTTTGAAGAGTGGTATTTTCTTTGTAGTAACTCTAACCGACCAAATAGTAGTTCAGGCTACGAGAAATTCCTTCTATTGTTTACCACTGGTTTGGTCTAGCGGTGGCAATTTTGACGACAATGATGAGATACAGAACAGACAGAATAAATGAGTTTGGGTTGACTATTTTTTGACATGAACCCGTGTATGACACGTTCCGTCAACACGAAGTGTTAATGGGTCGTGTTCGGGTTCAACCTGCTTAACCCGTCAACACGAAAATTTTAACTCGAAGGAGATTGACTTGACCTTTTCGTTGCATGTATGAGTTTTCATGTTTTAATGGCTTGTTTTTCCATTACTTCTAATGTTTAATTTGGTTAGCAATGTATGATTATATTTAATTAGTATTATAGAAATAAAATATTAATTATTTGTAGCCCCATTTGTAAGCATTGACATAATTGTATAAAAAAAGATATTATTACTCATTATTATTATTATTATTATTATAAATATTAGGTTAATTTTAGTTTGTGAAAATGTGAGGAAGTTCAGTAAGTTAAATAAATCTTATAGTTAAATTTTTATTCCAAAAGTTTATGTGGGTCAATACAGTGTAAAAACCTGAACAGATACGAAAATAAGCAGTCCAGCTTCGACCTGACACGATTAGTTAAATGGGTGGACTAGGTTATTTAATATTGACACGACTAATGTTCGAGCAACACGAACCCGACCATGACACGACTACGATTTAGCTGGTTTGGTCACGCGGTCACATGGGTGGGGTAATGATCAAAAAGTACGATTTATTAGACCACCATTTGGAAATGTAAAAATACCAAGTCATTTAAATGAGTGTTTTTTTTGAATAGGATTTAAATAATTAAATTGCTTGGAAATATTAGTTGGACAGTATAATATTATGAATAATGTTATAATTTAAATAAAATTAAAAAAAAGTATAACATAAATGTATATCATGTTTTAAATTGAACTCATTAATTTTTCAGTGGGACATCTCATACCCCACTCTATCTAAGATAAAAGTATATTTTTTATTATAACAACATTCCTATAAGTTTTAATTAAAAAAGTTAAAAACCAGTTTTATAGGTTAGGTAACCTGTGAAACTAATAGATATAAACAAATAATGGTAAAATCTCGTGCCGTCCATTTATTCCTAGTACTTTTTGATCTGATGTGGAATTTATATGATGCGCCAACATAGTTTATTTACGTAAATTGCAATAACTGTTTCTCAATAATGCTGAGTAACATCAAACATCTCCTATATTCTTTTGTTATATTATCCTGATTTTCTCAAAAAATAAAAATAAAAATAAGAAGTATAGTAGTTATTAAAGAATGACATGACAGTCAAGCATAAAACAAGTATGTTTTATTTGATAATAGATTTATTTTTCTTATTATAATGCTGTAAAAATATGTGAACATCAAAAATGTTTACTTTATAATTATTATTTAAATTAATAATTTTAATGTAAAAATTTAAAGAATACAAGTGAATAAAACTTGTTAGATTAATACCAAACAAGTTGAGGTTAGTTACATTGATCTTATTTCTCCATTTTAAGTCCCCTTTTCCTCGCTAAATTTTCAGCAAAATTGTTGTGGAATTAAAACTTTCCTAATCACCTCTACCCATGCCATCTTAGGTTTATCTTGTATTGTTCTACCAACTTGAATCTTTGGAGTTCATATTTAAACCATTTTAAAAGTCCCTCTCTTAGTTTGTCCTCATGAGTGTCATTTCGTTTTGTATGAACTCTGTCATTTTTATTCGATCCTTTCTTGTATATCTACACATTTTCTTTGCCTCCTCATTTCTGCAACACCCTATTTTTGTCTTTGGTTTGCCCAACATTTCACTTGCATAAAAACATGGTTGTTCTAATCGTTTGTCTATATAACTTACCAAGGAATATTACGGTCCACAATACTATCTGTTTGCACTTCTCCATTTTCAACCATCCTGCTTTAATCCTATGGTTAATGTCTGCCCTCGATATTCTTCTTTGTTTGAATAAAAGAACCTAAATATTAAAAATGATCTGCATAGCCATCTCTATCATCCAATCATAAGGCGATTGATTAATCATTCGTGGTATTTTATTGTATTTATTAGCAGTAGTTAATTATATATTGTGATTAAAGATTATTTGAATTCTTTAATTTTTTGATTTTATATACTTTCTAGGGTTTAAGGTTGCTTTTACCCAGATAAATTGATTGATTTAAAAATAATGGATAAGACAAATTGAAACAATCACTAGAATCTGTGATAAAGTTGATCAAGTTAAGATAGAAGATTTGATCGACCAACAATTTAATCTTTGTAAGAGTCAGAATTAGAAAAACTTTATTGATAGTTGGATTAAGAAAATTATTCTAGAAGATAAGAGTTGTTTGGTTTTGTATCTCTGTTGTTATCACAATGGTTTTTGGAAGAATTTTGGTAGTGTGTTTTGGTATTTTCCGACACAGAAAACTTGTTTGGTCATGCATGATTCCAAAACAGTTTCACAGAATCAGAAAACAATAAAAATTGTTTGGACAATAACCAGAAAATAAAGAAAATAGAAAATGTTTGCTTGGTTTGACTGTTTGATATACAAAGAAGTCTCACATTATCTCCATAATCTTTCCTTTGATATATATATATATATATATATATATATATATATATCACATATTAACACCATTTGATAACCCAAAGTGCCACTAGTTGACAAGGTAGCCTCAAATTTTTCCATGTCTTTGTTTGGCAAAATCCAATTTGATCATATAAACAAATGAAATGGAAAGAGTCTACTATTACTTGTCCAACATTCACATAAGAAAATCCAACATAACAAGAAAGTTTAGGAATACGATCAATGCAACCTAATTGAATCGTAGCCCAGTAAACCGTAGCAGAGACAACGACATAGGACTGATTAAGGGTTCTTTGGCTAATCCACAAGCTTTCGTCGAACTATGAGAGTAGATCTAGTGAAAAGGAAAAAAATATAGATCAGGTAATTAAGCCTCATGCAAGCCCCAAAATTCAGGAAAAACAAATAAAAACCCAAAATTCCAGCAGATCTATTTACCTACATCTCAAAACTTTAGTCTTTGTTTCGTTGGAACTATGTTACAGCAGATCTGTTATAGCATTGAAGGGATAATGGAAAAATCAAAACAAAAATAAACCCAAAAAAACTCGTGCCAAAAAAAAAAAAAAAACCTCCAGATCTATGTCTTACTTGAGTCGCCAGAGATATGCCTATGATTAGTCGGAGCTGTGCCTTCACATCACTGGATCTGGGTTTGACTCGTCCAAGATCTTCACAAGAGAGGCTGAATGTTGTAGAGAGAGAGAAAAAAAGCCATATGGTGCAATTGGTGCATGGTAAAAATACCTGGCCGTTTCCCATGTTTTCCATAAATCCAAAAAACGGTTCTTGAACATGGGCAGAAACAACTTTTGGAGGTTCTCTAAAATCACGTCTTTGTTCCTAGAATTTTCAAAAAATTGGTGAACAAAAAAGCTAACCAAACAAGTTTTGACTATTTTAGCATTTTCAGAACAAAAAATAGTTTTCAAACATCAAACCAAATAAACCCAAGGTTTTAACATGTTTCAGTATTTTGGTCATAACATTTTACCTTGATATTTGATTGATCTGATTTTTATGGGATTGGAAATAAGACTGGGGCTACAAAGTATATTTCTGAATTTAAATGCGAAGTGGCCTCCTAATTAACTACCAAATCTGACTTGAAGTCTGAGGTAAATTTTGTATCCAGATTTATGACAACATTTGACTTAAAGACTTTTAATACTGAATTTCTTTTAAGTAACATTAGATACCCTACACATAGATTTCCAATATAAATAAAGACTCTCATCTATTGAACGACTTATTTCAATAAATTTACATGAAAATATAAAAACTTTACATAATTGTTGTCTTACTCTAACAATATTCCCTTAATTCAATCTTAAATCCCATACCATAATATTTTATAAAAAAACAACTAATTTTATGAAAAGCTACTACTAATTTTTATAAAATAATCGAAGAATTAACCCATTTGTTCAGCAAGAATTTATAAGCCACCTAAATAGAAAAAAAAGAATACAGGGAAGAAATATGGATTAAATATATGAAGAAATGCACTTTGCTGCAAATTAGGAACCATGAGAATTTATGATTTTTGTCCCATTTCTCCTATCTTTTTTTCAATTTAATACTGGCTCATGTATAGTAACCTTTAAAGGAAAAAATAACTAGTTCTGATAATTAACCTTCTTTAAAAAACTCATACCGTTGACCCTTAATTCATAAAGTCTCTTATAAGCACCTAAAATGGGATAGATGTATGAAAACAGATCAAGGAAAATGAAAAAAATGATCAATTATAGTATAAAGCTACACTTTGAGTGAATTTTACGAAAAACATGAGAAACCATACAAGATTTTGGTGTCACTCTCTGAATTTTCCTATATTTTGAAGTTATTTTCCAGTAAAGTAGATTTAACAGAAAAACAATTAAGTTTAAGATAATTTTACTAATTTCTAAAAATTGTAAAATTGATCCTTTTTTTTTTTTTGTAAGGTTTTGTTGCCACCTAAAAATGAATGAATGTGTGAAAAAAATATATTACAAATCAAGTGAAATATAATAACTACCAGTCCTTTATAGCATAAATTATACATTAGTGACTTTTACAAAAAATATAGAGAAACATTACATAATTTTATCATTTTCTCTAACCTGTCAATATTTTAATATTAATTCCATAAGTAATATGTAATGGAATAACAACTAAGTTAGAAAATTGCTGCTAATCTTTAATGTGTAAAATGGATCATGTTTCAATTTTTTATGTATGGACGCTTAAAATAAGATGAATGAGGAAAATATTGGATCAATCAAGTCAAGGAAAACTTTGGTCCTTTAAAGTATAGATTACATTGTGAATTTGACTGAAAAATAGAACTTTGTACAGTTTTTGTCCTCCTCTCACAATCTTTCCGTATTTTAACTTTAATTCCTGTAAATTAACATTTAACGATGAAACAACTAATTTTGCCAAAATTTACAGATTATTTTAAAAAATCGTAAAATTCAACATTTATCCATAAAGTTTTGTGGACACCTAAAATGAGATGATTGAGTGAAAAACTATATCAAATTTATCAAGTGAAATGGAAAACTTTAATCATTTAGCATTATAAACTACCTTTTTGCTGGACTTTACTGAAAAAAATGAGAACTTTGCACTATTTTGTCCTCACTCTCACAATCTTCCAATATTTTAATCTTTATTTTGTAATGTAACATTTAAAGGAGAAAAGAATAAGATTGCAAAAATTTACAAATTATTTTTTGAAAAAAAAAGGGTAAAATTGATCCCTTTTCCGTGTGAAGTTTGATGGACACAAGAATGAGATGAATGAGTGAAAAAATATTGGACGTATCAAGAAAAATGAAAAACTTTGGTCATTTAAAGTATAAACTACACTTTTGTGAATCGTAAAACTATGATCATATACGCTATAATAAATACATTATAGTGAGTTTTATGGAAAATATTAGAAACTTTGCGCAGTTTTGTTTTGCTCTCACATTCCTTTCCCTTATTTTTGATATGCTTTCCGTAGAGTAACATTGACAGAAAAGGTATTCAGTTACTACCGGAGAAGTTTTCTTAGCCCTACCCTACCCACGATCGGGTGTATTCCTACCCCAACTTCTTAGATAAGTCGAGGTAAGTAGGGTAAACCCTTTTGTAAATATTAATTTTTGGATCATTTTAACAATTCAATTAAATAATATACATAAATTACAAGAACACTAAAACATAAAACAACTACAGCAACAATTACAATAAAACACAAGAAAGCATGAACATCAATCCATCATAATTGTTACACAAATACAATAACAATTATTTTAAGTTTAAATTATATGAAACACATTAAAATCATAACCGTTCCAATAGATCACCAGTTCACCACAAATCATATAGGTAGTATCGATGTCATTTATAGAGGAAGGTGTGCCAATATTACTTACCTCAGGAATATTCTCAGGAGATGGAACTGCAGGTACTAAGGGGCAGGGGGATTTAGTTGTATGCTCCATTTGCGGACCTCTAGAGGATGTGTCAATATCCGTTGATGTTATTTGTGTGTCATTTCGATCTCAAACAATTCAAATATTAGCCACTTCAGCTCTTCATCTAGTATCTCCCCCCTGAAGGGAAGAAGTGGAGGCCGAGTGGAGTAAGAATGGTACGGACTCCAGAAGGTGACATCCATGGTCACATAAGTACGCTAGTGAGTAGGATTATAGCAGCGGTATCCTTTTTGATGCACAACATATCCCAAGAATAGGCACCGATGAGCACATGAGTCAAGTTTGGTACGCTGATTCTTATGCAGGTGTACATACGCCACACAACCAAACGTACGAGGAGGGAGCATGAGGGCTGTAGGTAGAGAAACTAAAGTTGATAGGGACTGTAACGGTGTCCGAAAATTCAAAAGTTTGGAAGGGAGGTGGTTGATCAAATGGACGGTAGTGGAAACAGCATCGGGTCAGTGTCGTGCAGGGACATGCACGCCAAGGAGAAGAGCCCGGGCAGTCTCGAGAATATGTCGATTTTTCCGTTCAACTACCCCATTTTATTGTGGGGTCTTAGGACAAGAGGGTGGATAAGGCCATGTTGTTGAATCAGGAGTTAAAGTGGTGATTATCATATTCACCACCATTGTCTGAACAAGACCCCAAACGGACGAGCAGTGTGAATCATAGTGTGGAATGAAAGAAAAACCTTAAACTTCATCATATGTTTCAACAGATATAACCATGTCATGCGGGTACAGTCATAAAAAAATATCACAAACCAACGCACACGGATACAATATGAAATGGAGATGGTCCCCATACATTAGACTGAATTACAGCAAAAGGGGTATCACTTTTATTCATGCTTAACAGATAAGTAGCCTTATGACTTTTGACTAAAATAAAAGTTTCACAGGTAAACTCAGATGTCTCTACATTGGAAAATAAATTAGGGAACAAATGCCTTAGATACCCGAATGATGGATCTCCCAATCGCGATGCCACAGCCAAATTTGTTGATGCTTGGAACCAGGCGAAGAAGACACATGATGTGCTCGACCCAGACTGAAATCTTCCATGTAGTACAATCTCCCCTTCTTAGTACCATGCCCAATTATCTCCTTGGTGAGAACATCCTGAATAAGACAAAAATTGGCAAACATTAGCACCACACAATTTAGTTCAGAAGTAGTAATTTTGGCTAGACAATAATTTGTGGGGCAGTGAGGGGAACAAAGTAAAGAGTATTAGGTAAGTGTAGATGGGGTGATAAGATCTTAGGCCAGCCCACATGTCAGTTGAAAACATTCCATTGGCATTTGCATGCTGGTGCGCCTTGGAGGTGATGGTGGGAGACATCGGCAAGGTCAAATTGTATTAGATTTACAATGACAACCCGAGATCGTCTTGTAGTCGGTTAGAACACATCAAAACACGAAATCAAAATACATACCCGATTGATTTGCCATGTTAAAAGTTACCGTCGTATCCAAGATCCTACAGTTGAAAGCAATAGCGACTAGACCTTCCTCTCCCTAATCCTCTTTCCCCCTAGGGTTTTACTATTTCTGAAAGTATATCTTGTGTGTTCACTAATGGGGCAGAGCACACCTTATATAGGACGGGAGAGGGGACCTAGCACATTAATAATAATAATTTAGGCCCTCCCATCAAGAGCCCACTTTAATTCCGACCCTACGCGCTTTTGTGTAAAAAAAAAAAAAAAAAAAACACTTATTATATATATATATATATATATATATATATATATATATTTGCTGAGACAAACCTAGGCCCAACCATATTGAATCACATAAATTGATTTAGGCTTTACTGGTTCTACATCTGATCTGTTTTTCTCAAAACAAAAAAATCAATTAAGCGAGTATGCCAAAAATATTTCCAACATTCTCCCATAGGCAATGCTAATTGAGTTTTATAATTTTAGAACAATTAAAAAAAGACTCACGGATCGAACAACCTTTGTGAGTGGCCACAAAATAAACATCTCAGCTCGAATCCGGTCCAGTGTTCCAAAATAATACCCAGTGTGGCTGATGAGAGCATCTCGAATTAGTACAATACCTTCCACAACCCTGAAACTTTACAGAAATTTCATCAACATGGATTCCTAAGTGTGATAAAGTGTAGTGCGCGTGTATCGTACTAATGATCCCGAAATAAATAAACATGTTGACAGCGCATTCGATTCCTCTCTATGGTTTCATAGAAACCACAGTATGGGACTACATCCCCTTATACTTTTAGAAAGCACTGTCTTTATGTCTCAAGACCTTTATAAGCTGTATGAGCTCATAAAAGTTTATACATTCCTACAAACATGCACAAAATATCTGGGGTGATGGCAAATGACACGAGTGGGGGCGGGGCTGGATGTATTATGCAAGCATCATGAATAACAAGTACATCACCTTACAGCCTAGTCGATTACATCAAAGATGCGATAAGACCCATTCTGGCTGTGCTTATTATTAAAATCAACAGTCACAAGCCTTTGGTTAGTGGATCGTGACATTTTATCGATAGTAATGTGGACTACCTCTATGTCCCCCATTATACCCAACCTCTAAGCTTGAAGTATTTCAACTCGATGTATCTTCTCCTCGGTATTCTTGGTACTCTTAGCAAAGAAGCAACACTAGAGTTATCAAGAAGAGCTTTAGTGGTCTCTGGGATAGACTTAACAATCTTGAGTCAGAGAAATAAAATTTCTCAACCACTTAGCATGAGCTGATTTCATAACAAGCAACAATTTATTTCCATTGTAGAAGAAGCCACGGGTGCTTAGAACTTTTCAATCGCTCCACCTACAATTGTAAACCAGCTTTATGGTAGACTTTAGTCATACATTGCAACCGGCTAAATCAGCATCTGCATAACCAATCACTTGCAAGTCATCCACTTCTCTATATATAAGCATATGGTCTTTAGTTTTTGCGAGATGCCGCGAGAACCTTTTTTGCGGCAACCCGATACTTTCATTTCAGATTAGCGAGATATAACGTCAGGGCGCTTCTTGCATAGGCAATATCCGGTCTAGTGCACACTGCAGAATACATCAAGCTCCCCACAATACTACTATAAGGAACATCCTTCATAGCTACCTTCTCAACATCATTTTTAGGGCATTGATCTTTATTAAAGTACGTCTCCTTTGATCTGAGCCAAATGACACAACCTTTCATCCCAAATCGTTCTAAGACACAATCAACATAGGCTTTCTGTGAAAGCCCCAAAAACTTATGATCTCTGTCTCTATGGATCTCTATACCCAAAACAAAATTCGCCTCACCGAGATCCTTCATATCAAAATTTTGTGATAACATTCTTTTAACATCCATAAGCGAACCTAAATCATTACTCATAGTAAACGTCGTCGACATATAAGATGAGAAATATAAATTTTCTCCCACTTGATCTTTAAATAGATCTGAAGTCCCGGTATTCTCTTGAAACCTGAAAGTGACAACATCATGGAAACTTTAAATACCATTGCCTCGGGCTTTGTTTTAAACCATAGATGAACTTCTAAAGTCTACACACATTATTCTCTCTTTTCCATCGACTACAAAACCCTCCCGGTGTGCATATACACTTCCTCATAAGATCTCCATTCGAAACTTATTTGTCTTGACATCCATTTGATGCAATTCAAGATTAAAGTCTGCGAATCCAATGCCATGATTATTCTAAAAGGAGTCTTTAAGAAGATCTGAGGAGAAAAGGTCTCTGCATGTAATCAACCCTTCCTTTATGTATACCCCTTTTACAACTAATATAGCTTTAAACCTTTCAATTTTCCTTGACATCTTTCTTGGTTTTAAAACCCATTTGCAACCTATGGGTTTAAAATTTTCCTTCTCTCTACCAGCTCCCAAACATCATTATTAGCCATAAACAACATCTTCTTTCATGGCAATATTCCATTTATCTTGTGGATATGGACAGCATCAAGAAAAATGCCAAGGATCTATGACCTCCCGATATCATAATTAACCTGTGGAAGTAAACCACATAGTCATCAGGCAATGCAGATCTCCTTTCTCTCTGAGATCTCCTAAGAGGCATAGGTTGGCAGTGCCAATTCAACGATGCCATAAGTGTATTCTGCGTTAACAAATTGCCAGTGAGAGCAAGCGATTACTGATTCAAATCCTTCACCTTGCACAGGAATGGTTATAATCCTTTCTTGCATTATGGGCAAAATAATCGGATCAACAGAAGACTGTGTAGACAGTGATTCACATGCCTGGGAGCTAGAACTATTAATGTGATCCTCTAGAAATTTGGCATTCAAGGACTCAACGATCCTCATTGATTCTTGGGATAATAAAATCTAAAGCCCTTAGAGAGAGTGGGTATGATGAAAAATCACGATGTAGTTCTAGGATCAAGTTTTTTCTTTCATGGGGATTATGACCCTCCTTACACTTGCAGGACACCCCATACCTTTTAGGTGGTTCAAAGTGGGTTTCTATTGGTCAAAAGTTCAAAAGGTTTAGGCACGAGACTTCTTGGGCACTACGTGAGATATACATGGTTGTTTGAAGGCCGCCCCCCAAGATTAAAGCGATTTGGTTCACCTTATCATACTTCTTACCATATCCATCCAAGGTTCGATTTGATGCTTTCGACAACCCCATTTTGCTCAAGTGTTAGGCATTGTATGCGAGCCTTTATGCCTAAGGCGTAAAAAATTCAGCAAAAAGGTCCCAAACATTGTCCTAAATCTCCATATCTCCCACAATATTCCTACTCTATACGATCAAAGCAATTTAATGACCTTTCCCAATTGCTTCTCTGCCTCCCCGGTCTTAAAGATTTTAAACCTTTCTAAAAACGGACTTATAGAAATCAAATACACATATCCATATCTAGAAAAGTCATCAATAAAGGTCACAAAGCTTTCGGAGAAGAGAATTGAGAATAGGTCCACCTAATGTTTGTGTGAATCGGTTCTAAGGATTCACTACTACGAGTAGCACCTTGTTGCTTTACAGTTTTAGTCAATTTTACCTTTAATGCAGTCACACATGATTTAATATTATCATAAACCGGTGAGAAGAATTTGACTTTTGATTAATCTTCCTATTCTTTCTTGAGAGATGTGACCTAACAGCACATGCCATAGAGAATAGGAATTTTCTTTCGTAAAGCTCTTTTGGTTCCCGCATTATCGACATAGACCTTGATGGCATCAATTTAAATCTAATTGATATAAACCATCCTGCATAAACAACATTCACCAACGTGAATGATTCAAGACACTTCCAACTTTTTATTCCCAAAATGAAAATGATATCGAGACTCATCAAGCTTTGAAAGTGACGCAAACTCCGTCCTGTGGATAGTGCCTGGCGTGTTCCTCTAAGATAATCCTAAAACTAGACCTAAAAATGCAAAACTACGGTGCAATAAACAAGACATCAACTTTGACTCCATTCCCCACATGCAGAAGTTAATCTCTCCTTTTCACTTGGTGGCTTGGTTTATGAACCACACGAGAAATTAACCTATGAATGAATTTACCACTATCTAACCACCTGAGGATTTGTGATTCTGACAAAAACTCAATATTCAAGTTTATCTTATTACCACACTGCCAATTCTTCTTACAACAAACTTGTATAACGATAACAGACACAACATGACCTTCTTTCTTACCAAAACCAATAGGTGTTAGGTTTCTTGTGTCGGGTTAGGGACCTCTTGCATTATGGGACTTATTGTTTTGTTACGTTGTTGGGAACCTTTGCCGGTGTCCTTTCTTGCTTGGTTAGAGCGAGCTTGGCAGCTTACCTTTGCTATGGGAAAACTGTTGCATTAGATTCACAGACTCACCATGCTCTCTCTTAATTCTTTCCTCCTCTTGAACACACACAGAAATAAGTTGGTTCACATTCCAAGTCTCACTTTGGGCATTATAAATGGATTTCAGCTGGCCAAATTTGGTGGGTAAGGAGTTCAGGGCTTGGTGGACAAGACAGCTCATCTATGGTAATCTTGAGATTTGGAGGCGATTGGTGATATCTGCATTTTCCAATATGTATGGCCTAATCCCATAAACTCCATCATACCTCATGTTGCAGACCAGGACTGCATCGGTTCCTCGGTCTGACCTTTTGGACCTCTTTGGGTCGTTGTCCCATGGCCTCAAAAGCTCTTTGCATTGGCACCCTCTGGCTCTTGACTTGCAAACTGGGGAGAATTGGTTCTTCATCTGTGATACTCAGCCGATTAGCTCTCACCCATTTCTAGTAATAAGCCTTTTCTTCAGCAGTGCTATCATTAGTGGGCTCTTAAGGCTCATCCTTCAGCGGGGCTAAATCAAGATCAGCTAATCCCAACGCGAGTTCAACATCACTTCCATTTCTCGCATAAAGTTATTCGCTATCCGTAGCTTCAATCGAAAGCACAACTCAAGAATTCACAAAGAATTTGACTTCATCAGAATAAATAAAATAATTGTTTAATATACATGGGCAAAATAATAGCAAAATAGAATAATTCAGAAGCTTAGAACGTATCACCATTTGTTCTCCTTTGGGCAGAACGCATAGCATATAGTACAAGCTTCCCAAGCACCATAGCAAGAAATGATTCTATAAATGACATTCCCTTTGGGCAGATATACCTTCACAAAATCAAAATTAAGTAACCCTTGCCAAGAACTCACACTTCCAAGAATTCTTGTAAACAACTAACCCCCATTGGGCGTGTAAGGGCCACAATTATTCAAAGAAGCAAAACATCTCGAATTCTACGAAACTCAAGAATTTCAACAACAAATAAATCGGGCTGGCAATGTTATTTATTTAATCCATGAGCATTTCACCGAGACAATTGCCCACAAATATTATGTAACTATTTTGTTCAAACAAGATATTCTTTTATCATTTAATACTATGTATTCTGTGATTAAAAAAAAAACAGTTACAACATTAAATTCTGTGATTAAAAAAAACAATTACAACATTTAATTCTGTGATTAAAAATGCTAATAAAGATAAATCGCCAAGAAATCGGGGCTAATTCAAGAAATCGGGGCAATTCAAACACAATTGAAGAAAATCTTCTGATTCGTACAAAAAATAAGGAAACAACAAGCACGGAACAAACCTCCAGATGTTTTAACTTCCAATTTGCCGATTCGCATAAATTTTAATTTTAGGGTTCGAAATCAAACTACGCTAGGCTCTGATACCACTTGTTAGATTTACAATTTGTTAGATTTACAATGACAACCCGAGATCGATGCGCAGTTGATTTAGAACACATCAAAACACGAAAATCAAAATACATACCCGATTGATGTGCCATGTTAAAAGTTACCGTTGTATCCAAGATCCTGCAGTTGAAAGCAATAGCGACTAGACCTTCCTCTCCCTGATCCTCTTCCCACTGGTGGTTTTTACTATTTCCGAAACTCGTATTCCTGGTGGGTGTTCACCAATGGGGCAGAGCACACCTTATATAAGACGGGAGAGGGGACCTAGCACATTAATAATAATAATTTGGGCCCTCCCATCAAGAGCCCACTTTAATTCCGACCCAACACCTTTTCATATCACACTTATTATATATATATATATATATATATATATATATATATATATATATATATATATATATATATATATATATATATATATATATATATATATATATATATTTGCCGAGACGAACTCTAGGCCCAACCATATTGAATCACATAAATTGATTTGGCCACTGCTCTACATCCGACCGTTTTTTCTCAAACAAAAAATTAATTAGCAGAAGCCCATAATTAAAAATATTTCCAACACAAATGTCGGTTTGTGGCCCTAGAGTCGAGGAGCCAACCTTTTCCTACCCAACATCTGATCATCATTTACAAAAGGCATGATGCTGAGATTATTACCTGTTCCAGGGAGAAAAATTCTGTTGAGAAGAAACAGTAGGTGAGATGAGAGATAGATGAGATTCGCAGCAGCCTTACCCGTGCCTTCAGCCATACCACCAGTACCACGTTTTTTCCGAGCTTGGAGTTCATGCCACCAATCAGGGTACCCATGTAACTGAAAACAATCAGGGTACCCGTGTATGCTTCGTATTAATAACAAATATTTGAGACTATCAAATGAAGAATGGACTTTGAGACAAATTTCCCAGTATGCTGGGAAGTCGGTCCAGAGGACCCAGGATTGAGGCCTCTCGAAGCAAGCACTGCTCCTGGTGATGGTTCATCTCTGCCTGACGAAGGGCCTCCCTGCGGACATGAGCATAAGCTTGCTCAACAGTGGGAAACGGGTGCAACTGTAACACGTCACTGCGAATATTGTCCAGTTTGTCGTCAAGACCATCCAAGAATACATTAACTCTCTCTTCTTGGAGGAGATTATTATAAAGTGTTGACTCAGTAGGACACTCCATTGGATTTGGGACATCGAAGCTCCGATCTCACGCCAGAGACCTTGCAAGCCGGTGTCGTATTTTTCCAGGGAACCACTGTTTGACGAAGCCGTGAGACAGGACGCTTGAGATCATACACTTGGGAGGTATCGCCATCATCAAAGTAGGTGGTAGCAGCAGAATCCCAAACCAGTTTGGTTGTGGGAAAGCGAATAAAATTTTCAATTAATGATGGATCCATGGAGTTAATCAGCCAACCTTTAACAATGGCATTTTCAGTGCGCCATTTACAGAAGGATGGATCAGTCGGAGATGGCTGGGTGAGTTCGCCATTAATGTAACCCAATTTGTCTTTGCCTGAGATGTACATCTCGACAACTTGGGACCATAAGGCATAGTTGGAACCATCCAACTTAATGCGCCAATCGGTAGAGCAGCAGGTTCAGAGGTGTTACCATAGGGCCTGGGCTTGACAGATCTTTGGCCATCGTAGTGGTGAATAGTTCGTGATAGAGGGTATTCTGATCGGTGGGTTCTGTCTGGATTGGGGTTTCAGTGTCGGTGTCGGTGTCTGCCATAGAAGTAGATGGTGGGTGGAAGGAAGATCGGGACTAGGAATGGGCGTGAACAGGGAACCGGGTCCTGAGAAGCTCTGATACCATGTCAAAGTTTCTTTTCTTTGTATTCCACATAAAAAAAATTTATAGATGAATTGTGTACATATATAGACAGATTTGATACTCTATTTTTGGCTATACATTCAATTTGGTCTAGAATCATGCTTGACAGATTCCTATGATCTCTCTGTTTTAATTCTTGATTGACAACTCATGCCAACAGAATTTTCAGGATTGAGCCCAAACAAAAATTTTTAATTCAAAGCGATGTAGGTTCATGTTAATTTATCACAAAAGGACATTGTTTATTTACAAGAAAATTGGGTTTTTGAGTCAAGCAAAAATCCTGAAGCAAAAAAGGGGAGCATTTGTCTGAGCAAGAGCAAAAACAAAAAAAAGGAATATTTGCATCGGGAAGGAGTGGAAGCAAAAAATTGTAACCATTCTCGTGGTCAACCAAAATCGAAGCACAGGTCTTCTCTCTCGCTTCCTAAACACAGATCTCCTCTCTTGATCTGCCCTTTCGCCGACATCAACCATCGCACAGCCACCATCAACAATAGTCAGGTATTCCGTCTCTACTCTCTCTCGCTGATCTCTTTCATCTAACAGCCCTTTGCAAATCACCTTGCTCAAACATGATCGGATAAAGGATGTTCTCTGTTGGAATTTGACCAAAAATTTTTAATTATTATGAGCAAGAGTTTGTTAGGTAATCAATATAAAAGTTCTAATAAACCATGAATAGGTTTATTAGTGACCTAATCATATTAGAAACAAATTGGAAGAGTTTTAATATACTATGAATAAGTATATTAAACATATGATAGGAAATATAAAGATTGAGTTGTATCTAAATAGAGTTGGGTTACAGTATTTTATCCGTATAAATAAGGTCAGATGACCAGTTTCCAAGTGAATAATACATCGATATAGGTTTATAGTCCGTGGATATAGGTACGGTGTACCAAGGTGGGTATGCTATGTCGAGCCACATTATATCTTTTGTATCATATTTTTATTGTTTTTCTATCTTTGAATTTTTATCTTCCAACAAGTATTATTTGTGTTAATTATCCATTGTGCAAAATCAACACTCTTACTTTCTGTACCTTCTTTATTTACTTTTCCTACATCTTCGGACTTCACCATCCCGTTAAAAGATCGTGTTCTCAAAACATGATCGATATTAACAATTTTAAGAAACTGATACAAACAGATCTATTGTAAGAAAACGCTCTTCCATTTCATGTAGCTTATCGTTCTCAATTCTACTTACTTTGGTTTGCCACTCTCTAATACTTCCGTTGGTAGTGTTCTTCCTCTGGTCCAATCTGTCAGCTTCATTTTTCCTTTACTCTCTGAAATCTTAATTTACCCTTTTTTTTTTTTTTTTGTATGCTCTATTTTGGTATCAATAGGCCCTGTTTTTTTATCACAAAGGTTTCATTTTATAAAGTACCAAAACAATAACATTTTTTAGAGTTCACCAAACTTTTTTAAACAGCTGTGGAAATGTGGCCTACGCACCTATCTGTCCCTTCTGTTTATTCTATAGGACCATAGGTCACATTTGAATAAACTGTGCACTTGCCATGTCTCTCTGTCTAAGTGACATTTTGCTTGCTATTTTTAACTGATCTAACATAGGGTTTGGTTGTGACAAGCCCTTGATTTATGAAGTGCATTGTGAATCAGTGCACATCCTTTTTATTTTAATGTTTTTTATATGCTCTTTAATGTAAAATAATGATATGTGCAAAACCAATACCACCCTTTTATGCCCTAATTTAGCTTCTTAAAGAATGATAATTGTCAAAACCTTATGTCATCCAACTGCTTTCATTATCTATATTTGTACTATTAATAAAAGTATTTTAACTTGAAAATTTTTTGAGTCACTATTTTATCCTTCCATAGTTAAATATCTAAATTACCATCATATTCTTATGAGTTTAAATCTCCAAATTACCCTTAATTCCAGCTCTTTTATATATATATTTTTTATTTTTTATTTTTATTTTGTGGGAGTGAGGGGACTTGAACTCCTTGACTTCAAGAAGGCAAAACCTTCACAAGGTAAAGAGTACCATTTTAATTCTCTATTCTCTATTTATAAATATCAATATCTATGAAACTTTTTAATGGAATATGTTACCCTTAAAAATAAGCATTGATTAGAATATTGATAATTATTATTATTTTATTCAATGAATTATAAATTGAAACCTAATTAAATAAAATTTAAAATGAATTATTTTTATCTTTTTTTTTCTTAAAGTTAGAACAATGAATCGTTAGGAGCAGACAAATTTTTTTTTTGAATTCGATAGTATAATATGAGCAATAAAAACATAATTTTATAAATTTGAGATGATATTTAATTTAGAAACATATATCTAAAATTTTTTATTAATATTTTATATACAAAAACTATTCACGTAACGCACGTGATGCATTGCTAGTAATATGAAAAGTGAATTATATAAAAAGATTGCATTTTGTGTCAAAATTGTATGCATCTGCCAAATGAGATGAGACATATGATTTCCACAAGACCAGCATCATATTTACTGAGCACATTATTTATTTAAAAAAAAAAAAAAATGAGCTCACTGGCTATGAAGGGTGTGGTGACTTCCACTCCTATTCGGAATTTTTTTTAATTGTCTGATGAACCTATATCTTATTATAATTATCTCAGTTCATAGGTGTTGGGAAAACTTCTGTTTCATACCATATTTGACGCGCATTTTAAGAATCTTTTTGTTCATTTTCATTTTTTTTGTTCATTTGCTTTTGGTGCTTTTTAAAATAGTACATGACAAAAAGATTTCTACCCGCATTTATTAAAAGTCGGTAAATGTAACAAACGCCGCAAAGTACATATTAACATTTGTTATTAATGACGTTTGAAAAACCTCCGTGAAAAATTACCTCGTTTAATTAAACGCCACAAAATTAAAGTGACGCTACTAAACGCCGAAGCAACACTTATTTAATCGAAATGACTCTCTTTTGTAAAATTTTAGTGACTCGGAGTTATTTTACTAGCTGCTTAAACGCCGAGAATTATTATTTTAAACTAGTTTTCGGCGTTTATTTAAACGCCGGTAATGATAATTAATATATATATATATATATATATATATATATATATATATATATATATATGAAGAGGTATATATATATATATATATATATATATATATATATATATATATATATATACCTTTTATATGACCAAAGATGGTAAATGAATTAAGTACATTTCATCTTTTTTAAGAAAAATTTATTTATTCACAAAGTAAAACATTACAATAAACAAAGAAAAAGACTGTAACACCTTTCCATAACAGAAAAGAACACAAACATAAACCAAAATAATGCAAAAACTCCCATCAGTCCAAAAATCAAGTTCAGGAGTAAAGCTTCAAGCATGGCAGCACAAAACCTCTTCGGAGCAAAAGCCTCAAGCCTTCCCAGAACAAAAAATATCTTCACAACTCCTTACGTTCAGACATAAAAGCCCAACCTCCAAGATTAACCCTTATCATCAAATATTACCATCCTCTTCTTACGCAAAACAGGCAAACCCTTCTGATCATAGCACAAAGCTAATCCAACCTCACAAGGCAATCGCAGATGAACAGAAAAATCCACAGATCGCTTGCACATCACAACATATCCAGCTAACCTATCAACCACAGAGTCTCTATAAACATGAACCAATCGAAAATTCAAATTCCTCAAATCACATTCAATAAAAAAATTATAGCAAGACAAGCCAATATACAACAAGAGCAAGACTTCTAATTAAACCCTGGCTCAAAGACTCTTAAAAACCTCACATAATCTTCAAAATCTCATCAAAGGAATAACATAATGAAATCTCACTATGTTAACAATCTCACTCTTAAAAATCTCACCATGAATGATCTGAAAGCCACAAACAACCGTAAATTTGGACCAAGAAACTAAATGAAACAATAACATAGTGAAAAGAGGGGACTCTACTGGTTATTGCAAGAAATATTATCACACACAAGTGAGAGACTCAATGTATGGAAATGCATCATTCCATGGAACAATTGGGGAAAACTGCCTTCTTACATGACCTTCATCAAAGTTGAAAACCTTCTCAAAAGTTTTGTCCGACAAATTGTAACACATGGCCTTAGCAAGTAAAGTAAACAATAGAAATGACTCCTTATCATTACCCATTCGTCCTAATTGTTCATCTAAACACTCCAATTGGGCCTGCACTACTCTTTTTGTATTATGCTTTTCATCATGTATTCAAGGTATGTCTATCACAACGCTATTGTACTTTCAATTGCTATTATCACCCATGTTTGTTGAATTGTACAATAAACTTATTACAAAAAAACTGTGGTTCTAAACTAATTTGACACCATTTACAAATAGAACAATCCTGTGTCAATAGATAGAACAAAAAGACATTGATAATGTAATATACTTCAAACACTAATAAAAACGAGTCTATATAATTTGCTTGTATTATTGAACACAAATTAAAAGGGGCAAAATTTATCAAACCACTATCATCGTCATCAGAATCATGGTATTCTCAAGCACAACTACAACAAGTTGTGTCCAAAGATTTATCTAAATTTCATCACTTGATTATTTATTGAGAAATATAGAATCCAAAAAGATGTAAGAAAGGAAAAAAAAATCAAACAAGAACACCAAGAAAACAGAGTAGAAAGCAGGATAATCAACATCACAATGGATTAGACAACCAAATAAGTCTAGCAAGTTAGCAACAAGACTATTATATTTCATCAAACATCCAAAAAATAAGAACTATTTAAACATTCATTTAGAGACAACATAAGATCTCTAAACCCTAGCCACTAACAATCTAGTTGGATAGTTGGAGATAAATCAGAAGTTTCAGTAGTTGCAGAAAGAGTAGATTCAATAGCATAGTTTTTTGCATCAATTGAAAATAGATTATCTCAGTCCAAGTGTTGGAATATTAACTATTATTTCATCCTCATCCACACTATACTCACAAAACAAAGAAATATGAATCTATCAGATTATTTCAATCACTAACTTTTGTGAAACATAAATTTCAAATCATGTTAAATGAAGAACTGCAACCATTAATTTAAAGGGAAACGGGAGATCTAAAATGGGGAAAAAGATTGCTCAGCAATGGCAATTTTAATTAATAGGTTCGATTCTGCCAACAAAAAGTCCTCAACTATAGATTTCAGAAGAGGGAGCTTTGCAATCCTCATTGCAACCTTCCTTTCCCACAACATGTAATTTAAATCTAATCAAAAATCAAATTCATTCAAAACAAAACACACACACACACACACATATAGAGAGTGAGGATCACTTAGCTCAGTGGGGTAGTCAACATGCAAGCTTCTCTAAAAAGAGAGCCTGCATTCCGGTCTGTTGAGCTTGAATTTTTATGGAGTCATCACCGCGATCTCTTTCACCTGAGAGAGAGCCAACGAGGAGTCGTCGCCTGAGAGAGAGTGAAAGCAAGATAAGTCACCCCAAGTCACCGAGTCCAATGGTTATAATGCATTAAATCCTCAAATTATGTCCCTAATTTATGTTCCAATAGCATTAGTGGGGGAAAAATTTAGGTTTATGTTGGGGGAGGAAAAAAAAAGTTTTTTTTTTAATTATTTTTAGTTAAGAGTTTGTGGCTTTTAACCTAAACGCCAAAAATTAAGGGCAAAAAATAAGTTTTTTTATTTTATTAATAATTTGTGACGTCTATAAACAAACGCCGGTTATTAACAGCAAAAAAAAAATATTAATAATTTATGGCGTTTATAAACAAACGATGGTTATTAGGTGCAAAAAAAAGTTTTTTTTATTAATAATTTGTGGCGTTTATAAACAAACGCCGATTATTAAGCACAAAAAAATATTATTAAGAATTTTTGACGTTTATAAACAAACGCCGGTTTTAGTGGCGTTTAAGTTAAACGTCGGAAATAAAATGTAGGATTTTCCATAATTCTTGTAGTGAGTGTTTTGCTTTATATTGTTGCTTTTTTTTTTTTGTTCTCCTTGTCGGGATTTGCTCTTATCCTCCAATGTACCTATTCTTTTGAATAATTTCATTTCTGGCATAAAAAAGTTAATTCAAAAAGCGTTTCTAAAACATTTCTTATGTCTGATTGGATAAAAAAGCTTCGTTCTTTGACTACATTGCTTTGTTTTTTATGTTGGTCATTGGGCAGTTCTCTTGCAACTCATCTGACGTTTTGTATGGCTTGTAAGGTAAGGTGCTTTCTATGACCTGCTATCTTTACATTATAGATAGTACTTTTTCCTAGTTTAAAATAGCCTTTAATATTTGGTTCTTCTTACCTTGGAGGTTAATACATTTTTTATTTGTGAATGTTTAATGTGAAGAATTAACTGTTGTGAAGGGGTATTCGTCCTCTGCTTACATCTATTGAAGTTGGAGTAATTTCAATTATTATAATGAGCTTTCGTTTCTGATTAGGGGTCAAGCTTATTTACCTTATGAGAGTCCCATATCTCCTAATGAGTGTGTTGTGCTTAGGTAATATTGCCACCAATGGAGAAATATGGTTTGCTATCATGTTGGATTTATGTTTTTTCCAAAATTACAGCTTTAACTTTCAAGAATTTTGAGTTGAGCTAATGATGTTCTTCCACACCTTTGAAAGTTAGGCCTTTTGGTGTATTGTAGTGAAAAACTTGTGATGCCTCTCCTTAGGGAGGGGGGAAGTTTGTTTATCTTAATTCAACTTGTCAATATTTCACGGATGACTGAATTTATCTTTGTGAAAATGATATCCTATTATCACCTAGTGAAACAACATTGGAAAACATTAAATTCAAAATTTTTTTTTTTTTTGCATATTTTAAGCAAAAAATGAATTTTTATTTTACTTTATGATATGTTATCTCGCCTTAAAATTGATACATAATCACAAAAATAATTTTTGGGTGTGTTATTGACAAGAGTGTAGATGGTGCATTGTGAGGGATTTTTCTTTTGGTAATTAGAAGAGAGACATTTTTTGTTCATGTATTGATACTTTCGATATGAATTTTTTGTAATTATGAAAACTTCGGCTGCCGTGTACTTGTAAGGATTTTTTTACTGAGTATTGAAATATTTTTATTTTATTACTTTTTTGTGTTATTGTAAATATTTTTTATATCTTATCAATTTATCGATATGTATGCTTGCCCAGCATATTTATGTGGTAACATTTTCTGCTCTTAGTGTTAGTTACCTATTGAATCAAGGAAATATTTTATCTTAGGGATTTTGGTATCTTTTCACTTAGTTTAATATATCATGTCTATAAATTAAACACTAAATTGTACGTATATAGATGGAGAAGATTGAAGATTTGGTCATGGTAGTTAAATGAACACATTAATGAGAGTGAAATGGAGAAAGCTGAAAAATGTGAAAAAAAAAATAGAGGAGCAAGGGTCAGAATACTTCCGGACTGTTGTTGATGTTTGAGTTGGACAAGGAATGCTTGGATCTCAAAAAGTACAAGGAGTGTTTGACTATGATGCACAAGTGATCGGGACATCGCGATGGCTTTCCGTGAACAGAGTTTTTTCTATCATTTATTATATTATTTATCTCACTTCGAACATAATGTTACACGTTTGTAATAGGCACTGTATGTAAGAAGCTATGATTTTAATGCACCGTTCATGTGGTAAAACACAGGTGCCCATCCAAATGTCAACAGATAATATTCCGCTTAGGCATCCAACTCGTGTTATAAGGGTACAATTTAATCCCAATATTTCACCTCGACTATGGTCGTTGAGTTACGAATATGTCACATATGCATTATACTATGTTTATAGCTTATATGATATTATTGTTATATTTTTCAGGCTAATTGGAAGAGCATGAATGTGGTTGCTATGTTTGGAAGGAGTAATCAAACAAAGTTTAACAATGGACCATTTCGTAAGAGTGATAACTGAGAGTTATTTGTGTACTAGTGTGTTGGGGAATTTTTGTACCAAGTTAATGAATTGTGCAGTATTTTATTACCAGTACGTTGGAGAAGTTACATACAAAGATTGTGTTTTATTTGTGTGTAGCTGATTATTCCTGTACTTGGTGGATGTATAACTTAATTAGTATTTTATTGTAGTTAATTTCTCGACACGAACTCAAAAATTAAATGACTTATTAATACAAAGAATAAATGAAATAGTTTTTTATATTACTTTTTCTAAAAAATAAATTTAAAAAGTTAGTACGCTTTATACTTTATAATATTTTTGTCAAGAATTAATATAATCAGATACTTTTTGCGATAAAACTCAAATCTGGAAAATACGCTACCAAAGTTGGAGTTTGATTTGGTTTTTATTATCTACGATTGGAAAAAATTATCCATTGAATGTGTTTTTATTTTCAATTTTATGTTTTGCTTAAAGGATTTCCGTGAGGAGCTATAAAGGATTTTGTTTCGATAAACCAAATCTTTGCTCGGCCATAAGCAACAAACAATAATGAGGGGTTAGGATGAGTTAGTGGTAAGGGTCACTAGACAGGTGCTGTTTTTCGACTTAATGGTCGAAGTCGAATAGCTTTCAAAGATTAAGCCGTTTGTTCTTTGGGTTTTCATCGACTATTGGCCGAAATTTTTTGGAAAAGTTTCCAATAGAAAAAGTGAATATTTGTTTTTCTTATCGTAAGTCATTTTCCATAAAAATAAAGAAAACTCAATCATCATTCAACAAGTTAATAACTAAAGAATATACACTACTATGGATGACAATTTGAGGGTTTGGGACTCGGGAACGCATCCCATCCTCGAATCTCGGGCCAAGGATTTTTTCAATTCCCAAACTAGTCTCATTTAAAAATTAAATCAGATTAGCTGAGATGGGAAAATTCTAAATTCACCCCGCTTACATTTTATTTTTTAATTTTAATTTTTTATATTTGCTTTTATTTTTATTATATTAAATTAATATTTTTCATAAAATAAAAAATATTATGAATTACAAAGACATTATTTAAAACATTTATACTGAATAATTATTATTTATATTAAAGTATAAAAATAAAATAATAAAAATTATTTTTTAAATACAATCGAGGCGGGGCTTATTATTATTATTTTATATATATGTCTATATTGCTTCATCTTCGGTTCGTTTATACTCAAACAATTTATTTCTTTTTCGCTCACTTTATTTTAAATTAACTTAGCCCAAGCCATTTCCCCGATCTTTCGAGATTTTCGTAGTAAATCTTGTCTCAGAGTCACTAACAATTTATCACTAAAATCGAAAAAATTTCCGCTTGCTTTAGAATTCGACGAAATTTTCTAGGTCACTAGATTACGAGACGAATTTAATCTGGCAAGTAAATTGCTTCACTATCCGAGATCTAGAGAATTTTATAAGACTTCAAACCTTATGACAATTTATTATTTTTATTAACATTTTACCATTTTGAAAATTTTAATTTTCGTGTTTTTGCTGTAAAGTAACAATACTTGAACCCGTGGCCTGGATGGAAAATAAACTCAAACCCGTTAAAAACCCGATTAAAATTAAATTAAACATGTGGCATTAAGAGCGAGACGGGACGGGAACTCAAATAATCCGTCTCCGTTGTCATCCCTACTCACTACCTAATGTTAAAAAACAAACAACTTAATACTTAATGTTATTATGCTATTCAAGACAGCTCAAAAGTCTCTATTCAAAGATTAAGAAACAAACACCACCCTGTGTGGGCCTCATACATAAGGATTGTCGTCACTCTAAGTACAACTCAGAAATCTTCTGCTGAAAATGAGAACACTAACCATAATCAGTCGACATGACACCGATGGAGTATCACCGAATTGCGTGCAGCCATTAATTCACTTCTTCCTGACGGTACAATGTGGGGTATTTAATATTGCGAGTAATTCTGGTCGCCGCATCTCCACGCCAACTGCCATGTCATTCGTCACCACTCTTGATCCCAAATTTTGATTAGTAAAATTACTCGAAAAATACTATACTTTATTGAACTGTAAAGCATGATGTTTAGCAAGTTGACATAATATACATAAAATACACTCATCTTTCAAAGATCCTAACAACCCACTTGAAATTAAAGGACGAAGTTTATTGAGAGAGGAATGACTAGACGAAGATGCCATAGATGTAGAGGATAACTAACATAAGAGGTAAAGAGAAGTCAATGATTCCTATCAGAAGGTATGTTTAGCTCTGTGAGGTCAAACATGCGACCAACCTTACGCCTTATCCGAAGAACCTATCCTGTTTGATGACCCTACACACAACAACCACTTCAGCCAGAAAGTGTAGATCAAGACCAAGGTCACATAATTGACCGACATAAATGAGATTCATAGTAAGCTTAGGGATGAGGTGAGTGTGTAAGAGTTGTAAACTAGGAGTGGATATGTGACCAATGTGACTAATATGTAAAGGTGTTACATTAGTAGTATATAGAGGAAGTGCAGTAGGATTAGGAGTTTTAGACGAAAACCACAAAGAAATAGAAGTCATGCAATTACGACAATTAGTAGCAGTCACTTAGAAGTAATTGGAGTATTAGACAAAGCAAAGACGAGGAGTCGAGTAATTAGATATTTGTTGAAAATAAAGTGCAGAGGTTCATCCAAATATATGGCAGGGAACGAGGAACCTTCATCCGATATATTTCGACAACAACAACATGAGTGATGTAGTTTGGAGTTCATCCATCCCATGACAATATTTACACTTTCTAATTTTTGGACAATTGGGGAGAAGATCACCTGCAGAGAGTGACAAAGGTTTGCAAACTCGGCCCTGACTTGTTTTTCAAAATTATTGTCAATCGGGAACCGTCGAGGAGTAGCTAACTACATTAGTGCCACTACAAGAAAAAGGGTTTTTTGTATCGGCAATTTGTCGACTCAAAAGATCACGTTACCGTCGCAGATACTATTTGCGATGGCAACATGATATTTTGAATTGGCAAATTGGGGGTGGCAAACAATAGGCAATGCAAAAGATTTTACATCGAAAATTAACTGTAAAGCTTTTGCATCGGCAAAACCCGATGCAAATGCGCCGTTGCAAAAAAAATTTAGATCTGACATTTTTTGTTTGTATCAACAAATTTTCATCGCAAAAAAACTCATTTGTGATGGTTTAAATTTGTCGCAAAAAGTATTATTAGCCATAATTGGGGACCGTCGCAAAAAACCCCCTTTGCAACGGTTTAAATCTGTTCCAAAATATACTATTAGCCACAATACGAAACAGTCGCAGCAAACCCATTTACAACAATTTTAATCTGTTGCAAAAGATATTATTAGCCACAATAGGGGACAGTCTCAACATACCCATTTATAATGTTTTAACCATCGCAAAGATATTATTTGTCACTTGTGAGAAGGCCGACGCACTAAAATGATACTTTTCGACGCTATTCGCGCGCAACTCTGCTTTCATAAATATTTTTTTAAACTTAATTCTTTTTTTCACAATTTTCCACACCGTTACATATCTAATACACTACCCATAACATCATTTTGATTAAAATAAGGCACATCTCAAAACAAAAGCATCTAAAATTAAAAATAAAAATATATTTAGTATAAGTAAATAGCATCTGAATTTTTAAAAACAAAATATTCCAAACTACGTAATGAAAGTATCAATGCATAATAAAAAAATTTAGTCTCCCAATGCACCATTTGCTCTGTAATCATGCACAATGTGTACTCTCTACACATGCGTCATCTACTCTTTGCGCTATCTACTCATTTGATAGCACCTGCAAAAGATACGATTTGTGTTATTATTGTCAATAATATGTTTGGTTGCTAATTATATACACTCACAACCCAACTTCCGCCCCCAAAGTCATAACCCAATCTAAATCATTAAAATTCAATTACATTAGAAAGAAAGAAAGTGAGAGAGAGGCTTACAGTATAAAAGTATTCACAGGCCAATCCAAATCGTGTAACCTCTAAATCACCTCCAACCTGTCAAAAGAGCCATAAAGACCTTGTTACATGCCACTCTTATGGCTCAGTTTGAAAATAGCACACAACAAAGCATTGAATAAAGAAGTAATTAAACATTGTAAATAGCATATGCCACTTTTAAATTAAATCATTAAATATTGAAATATTACTTTTTTCAATATTAGATTATTTGTAGTGTAAACATACTTGAATATAATGTTTTTTTGATTATATTTCTTAATTTCTTTATATATATTCTTTCATTTATAATGACTCTATCAATTTCTTCAACCACTGGGCCATGAATTCAAATAAATAGTTTGTGATGGCATGTTTTTGTAGTTGATATATTTGATTCCCGCCTCCCCCTTCTCCTTTTGCAATTTTGATGCATTGTTAATATAAAAAATGATCCTGCAATATCTTTGCCCATTAAGTGTCAAATGTTGTTTGAGCTTCAGAAAGTTGCTGTTGAGCGGGCTTCTCATTTTGGAGTTCTAGAGTTCATTGCAGCATAAGGCATGATATATATGCCCTATTGGATAAGAATCCAATAGCATTTCAGGTGTGGCTTTGGTCTAGATTAGTTATGTTCTCAAGAATTAGAAAATCATCTAGATTGTATCAGAGTGTGTATTTTTAGATTATTGATTACACTCTTCACAATTTCAAGGATGTGCTAAGCTACGCATTTATTTTTCAGAGTGACAGACTACTTAAAATCTAAGAAAGGACAATGAGGTACCTGTGATTGTATATAAGAGAATTAACTCACACAATAGGATTCAAATATTTCCATCTCAAAAAGCATCATAAATTATTTAGACTATAAATTCCTTTAAATAATTATTTAGTTAACTAATAAAAATTATGAGACCTTGTATGATGTCTCATAATGTTTGGAAAGTTCAACTTCACACATTCGATCATGATTTTGGTGAAAATTCATTTCACTAATAAAGTATTTGTACTGATGGATATGCTCGATTATAAATTATAAGGTGCATGAACACACCTTTCTAAGATAGATTAGTTATTATAAATGAGTTCACAAATGTTTGTTTTTTAATTTTTTGTAATTATTTATAGAATCTTATTTATGCAAGAGGTTTTTTTGATTCCTATGTGGGCACATTTACGCTCCATATAAAGGGAATAAGAAGCCTATTAGGACTAGGCCCTTGAAAAGTGGTGTTGCAAATTAAAATGTTATCGGGGGATGGTAAGAGGGTGGATTTTTTTGTGTGATTACTGATGTGGTGAGGGGCCTTTATTGTCACACTTCACCCCAGTGTCATATATATGGATCATGGACTAGCCACCAAGGCCTTAACTAACCAACCCTATATAGAATAAATGCAAAACACAATGGAAGACAGACTAGCCACCAAGGCCTTAACTAACCAACCCTATATAGAATAAATGCAAAACACAATGGAAGACAAATAATAGAGTGATCCAATTCATCGACCTAATGAATACTAGAGGAATAAACTAAACATCACCAACATCCTTATTAAACTATTATAAAACAATAATTAAACCATAAGGTTCACTATTCTAAGTGCTACGAGGCTAACTTTCGAACCAAATTTCTACCCCAGATTAATCGAGATCCAACACCGTCCCAACCAAACACGTAATGCACACCGAATGTACATAAGAACAGCATATAACATAGTAAGAAAACACATAGCATAACACAAATTTTATAGGCCACAACCCAACCTTTTCTTTCTCAATACAAGACTAAGGAACACACTTTAGTCAGGGTCTGCTTACAAAAATGTGCCCAACACTCTATGTTGCACTGTAGAACCCAACACCTATATTTATACAGGATGGCAGTTACAAAGCCCAACTGCCTAGGCAAACTGCATACAATTCAAATCCGCCCCAGAAGTATTGTGATACCCCAAAACCCGGGGGTCCCGTTGACCACTATCAATCTGCGGAAATCTGTATGTCTCATATCATCAGACTCATACTTGAGTAAAATGACCCAATATGGCCCATCATCCATACTCGTTCATACAGTTACAAGACCATACATTTCTATAGATCCAAGAGTTATTACATCACTCTTAATACAAAACATATATTAAAACTAGTTCATTCTAATATATACATAAACAAGAATCAAGCGTCGCATCCAACCCGCTCCATAATCCCTAGCTTCTAAGGAGCGGCCGTCGCCTCAGACATGTCTTCAGACTAAAGGGGGTCCTTACCGATGGGTGAGCTAATGCCCAAAGAGAGATAAATCAAGGGCTATTCTCACCTAGGTAATATGCAAATGATCATTTCACAGCCAAAAACCAACAACCAACTGCATACATGTTAACCTATCATGGAAAAATCTACATGCATGTATGAGAAGACACTCTACATGCCCTGGCACCGGTCAATCTCACCCAATTGCCCAATGCAAGTACCAATGGGAAATCATCACTAAGTCAGCCTCACTCCCATCTACAACCCAGAGTCTATGTGATATTTATTTAACGCCATGTCTTTTGAGTAATAGAACTTTTCGGGGTCTCATCGCGGGTCTCTTACACCCTCCGACATTTTTTTTCGGGCTTTCACTGGTGGATACGTCTAACCAAGCTGTGCCACCCGAGGGGGCATCCCCCACTTGCCACGCCCGACACATCTCATTTTCCATTTTTGTTTAACACTGAACCCACTGACTTCATTCCCCATTCCCAAGCCCACACGATTCAACACCAAAAGCAGTGCCAAATCAGTACCATGTACACACTCTCATGTAATGTGGTGTTACCGCACACCAATGCAATGCAATTTGTGCCACTGCATTCAAACCCATGACAAATGTATGAAGACCTCTACATGGACATTCTACACCGTACACTATGTGTGTGCTATGAACACTCATGTCTAATGCACACAACATTTCATATTTAACATACAGTGGGCCATGTTACATATTCAAATCAAGATATCACATAAGCATGCATTACATCTTTTCTATCATTCATTTCATTCATGTCAACACATCATTCAAGCATGTATTAAAATAATTCCAACCATTACTTAGGCAAGTAATGTCATAATTCATATTCCTGGGTCGAGACATAGTATGTCAGTCATACAACCCAATGCATATAATTATTTCCATCTTTATCACACATATATCACATAATTTCACATATTCAACATGTTATTCAATTTATGGCAATAACATTAGCCATTCCCGAATATAAATCCGCCATGTTTTCGCCTGGAATAATCCGACTTAGTTCAGAAAGTCCATTTTTTTGTAAATACCACACAAAACATCCAACATGCGATTCCCTACTCGTGCCACATGCGATTTCCAAGCATTTCTGCTAAGGAACCTATTCGGAAACAGGTTCCGGAAACTAGAACGGACCATTCCTCAACTATCCGTGACACAGCCAAATGTTCAGCCTACATTTTGGCTGAGAAGTTTATCTTATTAAATTCTAGACTCAACGAGCTTTCCGTAGAGTCCAAGAACACGCGAATCGAAGTTCGGATGAGAAAGTTATGACCGTCCAAAGTTGACACAGCCAATTCACAAGGGTGTGCGGAAATTTGGGCATACTCCCCTGTTTCGCTATTATGCTCGGATTTGGTTGCCCCAAAACATTACCGTTTGAGCCGACGCCCCAAAACCTTATGAAACCTGGCTCACCATCACACAATCACAAACAAACCACAACATACAAATTACCGAAAACCGAACAAACTCCGTAGCCATTACACGGCTCCCTAAGCGTAAATAAATCTGCAGGTGAAACCTACCTCAGAAATATAGCTCCGGGCTCTTTCGCGTCCTGCCCGCTCTTACCGCGACACTCCTCCTTTCCCTCTTTCCTTCCCTCTCTTTCTTTTCTTTTTTCCTCTCTTTCTTCTTTCCTTTCTTTTCTTTTTCGTCCCTTCTCCTTTCCTTTCCTCCCTTTCGCCTCCTTCCTCCCTTTCTTTCCCTTCCTCCTCTTTCTCCTCACGCTCCCAATGACCGGAAGTTGAGCTTCCACAAAACTCGACTCAACCTCCTATTTATAGGATTCAAACCACATGGCTTGCCATGTGTCACACATGCATGCCTTGTTATAGTATCGGACACATGGCTTGCCATGTGTCACCCACATTATTTGCCATGTGTCATCCACATGGCTCGCCATGTGTGGCCCGACACCCGTTTTCTCGAAATACGTGAAATTCCGACTATCTCGGAATTCAACGAAATTCGACTGAGTAGCTAGATTTTGTGAGACGATTCCAATCTGAAATTGCTTTACATCCGAGATCTAGAAATCCTAACTTTTCTCGACTATTCCAGAAACTACGCTTTTGCTCGTTTTATCCGAAAATTTCAAATTTAAAATTTCACCGGTTTTACACTTCCCTTAAAATACTCTGCCCCGAATTGTGATACATACACATTCAAACAACATGAATATGCAAATGCATCATTTAAAACATTAATTACTGGAAAACGCACCTTCCTCGTCTAACAAGGGATAGCTGATCAAGACGGCATCCCGTCCCATGTCGCTCCTGACTCTCCAGGCCGCCACAACACCTTTACACCATCACAAAGCCTTTCCACACAAAACCTCGGCTTCCGGGCTTATCCATGATTCGTGACCGGTCCTCCTCGGTCCGATCCGGCATCAACAAGAAGCTCGCCCCAATCCAGTATATGAGTTGGATATGGAGTGTACTTCCGGAGCATAGAGACGTGAAATACCTCATGAACGCTCGATAAACTCGGCAGCAACGCTAACCGATATGCAACTGCGCCCACCCGCTCGAGTACCTCAAAGGGTCCAATGTACCTCGGCGACAGCTTCCCTCGTTTTCCGAATTTGATCACTCCTCTCTTAGGCATTACCTTCAAGAAGACATGATCACCCGCCAACAGGAGGTCGCCGTGATATCAACAGAATCACGGGCCTGAGCAAGAAGTGACGCTTCCTGATCATACCCACCTTCTCCGAGGTGTTCCTAATCAACCGACTAATGATTTCGAGTTTTCCCACCGCCCAACATATCGCTGATCGATATGGCTCTCCTCGTGAGAGCCTCATTGGGCGCCATCTGAATACTGGCCTGATAACTGTTATTGTAGGAGAACTCTACCAAGGGCAAGTGCTCCTCCCAAATTACCCTTGAGATCCGTGACGATGCTCGCAAAGACGTCCCTCTAAAATCAATACCGTCTGATCACCATCCGTCCAGGATGAAAGCTGTACTCATCAACAGTTGTGTCCCCATGGCCTTCTAGAAACTCTTCCAGAACTGAGCCGTAAACCGAGGATCCCGATCCGATACTATGGAGACTAGAACTCCATGCAACCGTACTATCTCCCGTATATACAACCTATAGAATTCCTCTAGTGTGAAGGTCATCCGCATGGCCAGAAAATGTGCCGACTTGGTGAGTCGGTGCACTATAACCCACACCGCATCATGCTTCCGCGATGTCCGTGGCAAGTGAGTCACAAAGTCCATCTTGATGTGCTCCCACTTCCACTCCGCTATCTCCAATGGTCGGAGTAGCCTTGTTGGCCTCTCGGTGCTCGCCAATTGGCCGCACGGAGACACCGGCCAAACAAATCCCCGACATGCTCATCCCGGCCCGCACATCGGGCGGCTAAAGGTCATGATACATCTTCATGCCAATTCGGATGTTGAATCTGAGCAATGGAACTCCACGGGATCTGTCCCTCAGTCAGTCCGGCGGGGACCCTGGCGAGTCCACATCACAGAAGACTACCATCATGTGGATGGCCCGATTTTAAATCCATTTGTATTTGACTATGCTCGGTCCACGATGGATACTAGTTACGTCCACGCACGGGACTCTATCATACCTTTCGAGTAGAGATGGCGTAGCCATCGAACCCGAAGTACCACTGAGCACGCTCATCGTACTATAGTTTGAACTGCCCTACTATCTCGAGCATCCGCCACTCCCGGGAAGCTATACTAGCCAATACTCCCTGTGACTTTCGGCTAAGCGCATCAACCACCACATTTGCCTTAACGGGATGGACATGCAAAGTGAAGTCGTAATCTTCGAACTCCCATCTACGTTTGCCTCGTATTTGTGAGGTCTCGGCTAGCGTCAGATGTATTTAGACTTTTGTGGTCTAAAAACACCTCGAACTGCTCACCATATAAGTAGTGGTGCCAAATCTTCCGAGCGAACTACGGTGGCCAACTCCATGTCATGCGTGGGAGTAGTGCAGCCGTGATTCTTAAAAACATGCGTGAACCGTAAGCCCACCTGACAACCGGGCTGCTTCAAGCGCGTCCGTCGCGAGCGTCACGATTACCTTGTGTACCTGCATCCCCTTTTCAGGGACTATTAGAATAGGAGCTGAAGTAAACCTCCTCTTCAATTCCTAGAATGCTTGCTTTCACATGAGTCATCCCGTACAAACTTTACCTCCTTAAGATTGATCTTGTCATAAGCGCTAGCGGAAAAATCCTCTATAAACCTCTGTAATACCACCGCAATCCCGAGAAACTACGTATCTTGAAGATTGACTTGGTCTCAACTCATCACGACCCTCAACCTTTTCCCGGGTCAGCGACAGCAAACTGGAGGATGACACAGCGTGTCTAAGAAACCGCCTCGATGGCAAGCTTCGCACTTACTAAACTTGGCATACGACTGATGATCCCTCAAAAGTTGTAGTACGATTCTCAAGTGATCCTCATGCTCCACCTTCGATTGGGAGTAGATCAGGATGTCATCAACAAAGACCACCACAAATTGATCTAAATAGGGTTGGAACACCCCTATTCATAGAACCCGTAGATCTTGTCGATTGTGTGCGTCCGATCGAAGAGGGCATCATAGTAAACTCATAGTGCCCGTACCGTGTCTTGAGCTATCTTAGGATGTTTGCCTCCTTAACTCTCAGCTGATGGTAGCCGATCACGAAGGTATCTTGGAGTAGACTCGGCGCCCCCTCGATTGATCAAACAGAATCATCAATCCTCGATAATGAATCTAGATTCTTGATTATATACTGTTATTTATGCATGTCGATCATGTCGAAGAGTGCTATCTCATCTTTTATCAAATAGAGGCAAGAGCGCCCGTGGTGAAGTGCTCGGTCCCAATAGAAAACACTGCGAGTAACTCACGTATGGGCCTTGAGCTCTGGCTCAGCGGAGCGCCATCACATGCGAGAATTCATAGAAATGGGCTGACGTGCGGGATGCGACTCAATCGGAGGTCGTCCCGCCCGGTGGAGGTAATCCGTGCTTCGTCGTTTCACCTCATACTTTCATAAACCGCCCCAGGAGTGAGCTCATATCTGTCTCGCTCGTCCTCGAGTAAAATAGCTAGCTGACTCGTCGGCCCCTTTCGTGCCATGCAGTGAATCGTACACAGTATGGGGTGAAGCATCGTTCCTATTCCCTTGAAATATAACACAAGTACCGTTTGGTGTGTAGGCGATAACTCTCATATGGTCACAATCTATGACAACCAGTGTCTTAGTCAGCTTGAGTCCGTCCAGGGGATGACCTCTGCTTCGACATGTGTCTGACCAGAAGGTCAGGTAGTAGAATCCCAAGATCTCTAACTCGCCCCAGAGCATATCCTATCAATTCGCCTTAGTCCTAGGGAGAACTCACATGTGGCTCGCCTAAGGTCTTAACCTCTAGCCAATACTCTCACACGAGATGCAGCGATAAAGAGGAATGCAATGCACGAGGTCCAAATAACACCCTTGCCCACGAGGCGAAAGAGTAGAAACGTGCCACTGAATCAGCAGTTGATCTGTTGCCTCGGTCTGGCGAGTAATGGCGTGAACATGCCCTGAGCCCCAGAGTCCCGACACCGTACACTTTGCCCTCGACCTCGAGCCAGCCTCGGCCCCTTTGGCACATGCGTGAAACACTCGTGCTCGTGTCGCACCACAGAGGCGATACGTTTCCCACTGGCGTGCTAGGGTAGGAGGAACATCGCGGGCTCTGCTCATGTCCCACTTGATGATCGGAATTTGTGGTGTCCCAATCACAGAAACCCACATGTACGAGACGGGTTAGCCTCATGTGTCCCGGTGATGGCGGTGGAGTATGTCATCTTCCAGCTGGTAACGGGACTGGCCTTGGCCACGGTGTCTGGCCCACCTGAAACCCTCGTGGAACGAGAGTCCTCTACTTCTTTCTGAGCACGAAAGAAGAAGCTTGGCTCACCTCTTCTTATCCACTAGCACCGCATCTCGGATACTACGGCGTCGTCTACCTCTCGCTCGATGATCCAGGCTTTATGCTTAACCATCGAATCATCCCTTATCTTGTAGGTTGTAATACACAATCTTGTCGGATGGACAACTTCAGCCCATCCTCGAACTTCTTGACCTTGGCCGCGTCAGTGGCCACATAATCATCCCCGAAACGTGCCAACTCTGTGAATCTGGCTACGTACTCGAGTATAGTCATCGTCCCTTGTCTCAGCTCAAGGAACTCTCGGGCCTTCGCATGTCTAGCAGAAGCCGGGAAGTACTTCCCCATGAATAGTCTAAGAAAATTATCCCATGTCATAGTCTCCAAGTCCCTGGAAGTCGTGACCCGGCATCATGAATGCAGGACTCACCCTCATTTGGAGTGAAGCAGCGTAATCAGAATAGTATTGAGGTGATCTCCTGGCGGAGAATCCTCGATCTCGCAAACCAATGGTCGGCTACCATGGTCCCCTCTCCACATTGAACGTCGGAGGATGGTGTGTGAACCTGCGGAGGTTCTTGGCCTCCACGACCTCTAGTTGCATCCAGCCTATGCGGTTGTGGCTATCGGCCTCATGGCCTCTATGAGAGGCACTGCGATGAAACAAGTGGTGGTCGAACATCGCCCTGAGTGGAGCTGACCTCCGCCCCAGATCTCTACTTGCCATCTACCTGAAGTCGAGCAATGATTTAGAATCATTTAGTGTCCCATTTGTTAGCACACATGCGGCCAATAATAGACTTAATATCACAGAACCATCGTTCGTTTCCCGAACTCCTAAGGTTACGTTTCTTAACCCTACCATTCGCATTTTCTATATACATCCTACCACGTATATAATTCACGTGGTTGCACACACCGATCACGCATACAATCAAGCATAAACCGGAAAACACCACGATGCATCTTTGTGATATAATCTGTCCCATGGACTCTAGGTAACCTCCTACTGAACCTTGATACCAAACTATGATGCGGATATCAATTTCAGGAGCGCTGGTAATTCTAACTGACTCGACACGAACTATACCAATTTGTGATGCTCTTATGCCTTAATGACCATGGCCTGAAAGCCCAGTCCTCGAGCCCTAGGTACTCGTGTACCTATGCTCTGGTACCAAGTTGTGATGCTCTTATACCCAATTTGTGATACCCCAAGCACAGGGTCAGATTGACCCGCATCCTTTGCGGAGCTTGTGTCTCATATCATGAGACCCATTACTTAGTAAAATGACCCGATAGGGCCATCGTCCATACTCGTCCATGCAGTTTACAAGACCATACATTTCTATAGATCGAGAGTTGTACATCACTCTTAATATAAAACATATATTAAAACTAGTTCGTTCTAATATATACATAAAAGCAAAAGAATCAAGGCCACGGTCAGGCTCGCTTCATAATCAGGAGAAGGCCTCTGGGGCGTGGTTGCTAATACATGTCACGTACAAGGGGGTCCCACGACGAGGTGAGCTAATGCGAGTAGAGATAAATCCCTACGAGAAATTTATTCCGCCTAGGTGCACATGCAAATGATCATTTCACAGTCAAACCAACAACGATAGGTACATCCCCGTATTTGTCACCATCATGGAAAAAATCTCTCACATTACATGTATGAAGACGCTCTACATGTCCCAGTCTAGGAGTCGACCTTGACCCACCGCGATGCTGAAGTACGATGGGAAATCAATGCAGAGTCAGTCCAGTTTCCGTCTCACAACTTAGTAGTCTATGTGATATTTATTTAATCAGTTTCGTGTCTTTTTAGACGCGAACTTTGGGGTCTCCCAGTGGATCTCTTACACCCTCAGACATTTTTCGCTTTCAGGTGGATCTGGCTTGTCTAACCGGGTTTTCGGGCTTTTCACTGAGGGGGAGTATCTATCCCTACTTGCTCTTGAGCACATCTCATTTCCATTTGGTTGTGTTGTGAAACTCGATTGGACCCATCTCATTCCTGACCCCACGCGATTCAACATGGCAGTGCCGTCGGTACCATGTACACACTCTCATGTAATGTGGTGTTCGCAGCACGCAATGCAATGCAATTTGTGCCTTATGCACTCCGAACCATGACGATGTATGAAGACCTCTACATGGACATTCTACCGTACACTATGTGGTAATGTATGAACACTCATGTCTAATGCACCACAACATTTCATATATTTAACATACATGCGAGTCATGTTAATATTCCACATTCAAATCAATACATCACATAAGCATACACTACATCTTTTCTATCATTGGTTCATTCATGTCGACACACATCATTCAAGCGTGTATTAAAATAATTCCAGCCATTACACTTAGGCAAGTAATGCCATAATTCATATTCTGGAGTGAGACATAGTATATCGGTCATACAACCCAATGCATATAATTATTTCCATCTTTATCACATATGTCACATAATTTCACATATTCAGCATGTTTATTCAATTTATGGCAATAACACACATTAGCCATTCCCAGCCATAAATCCAGCCATGTTTGGCCTCGGAAATAATCTGGACTTAGTTCAGAAAGTCTAGTTTTTTTGTAAATACCACACAAAAAATCCAACATGTGATTCCCTACTCAGGCCACATGTAGTCCCAAGCATTTCGGTTACAAACCGGTTAGAACGAAGTTCAGGAAGCCCCAGAGCAGACCATTCCTCAACTATCGAGTGACCCGACCCGATATTTCGGCTGCATTTGGCTGAGAAGTTTATCTTATTAAACTCTAGACTCAACGAGCTTTCCGTAGAGTCAAAGAACACACGAATCGGAGTTCGGACGAGAAAGTTATGACCGTCCAAAGTTGACACGGCCAATTCACAAGGGTGTGCGAAAATTTGGGCACACCCCCGTTTGCCATCATGCTCAGGATTTTGTTGTCACGAAACCACAAATGTTTCTATTTTTGGACAGTCCAAAACCCTGTAAAACCCGGTCTTTGACCATCACACAATCACAAACAAACCACAACAAATTAGTCGCTTGGAAAGCAGACAAACCCGTGAAGCCATTACGGCCCCCTAAGCGTAAAATAACCATAGTAGAGGCTTACCTCTTGATTCGAGGTTCTTACGCCGTCGATCACGCTCACTGCGTGACACTCCCTCCTTTTCCTCTTTCCTTTCCCTCTCTTCCTTTTCTTTTTTCCTCTCTTTTCTTCTTTCCTTTTCTTTTCCTTTCCTTCCTTTCTCCTTTCCTTTCCTCCCTTTCTCTTTTCCCTTCCTCCTCTTTCTCCTTGCTGCTCCCACGGACTGAAGTTGAGCTCTCCACAAACTGAATTTGAACCCCTTATTTATAGGATTCAAAAGGGCATGCATGATGACACAGGGCATTCCATGTGTCACACACATGGCTTGCCATGTGTCACACATGGCTTGCCATGTGTCACACATGCATGCCTTTGCCATGCATTGTGACACATGGCTTGCCATATGTCACCCACATGGTTTTCCATGTGTCACCCACATGGCTCGCCATGTGTCATCCACATGGCTCGCCATGTGTCGCCCGATACCTGTTTTCTCGGAATACGTGAAATTCCGACTATCTCGGAATTAAGCGAGGTGTTTGGGTAGATAGATTTCGTGAGGCGATGCTTGGTGAAATCAGTTTCGCCGTCAAGATTTAGAAAAATCTGACTTTTCTACGGACTATTCCGGTAAACTATAGTTTTGCTCTTTTTTTATCTGAAAAATTCAAATTTAAAATTTTCACGGGTTTTACAAGTCTACTATCATTGGATGACAGGGGAAGTTGCAACTGTTATCTTGACACGAGCAGGAACTATCGCAGCTTCCCTGCATGTAATTACTTTTTGACGAGAGATCGCTCATCGCGGGTGCACGCTATGACGCGAGCGCCTGAAAGCGTCACCATTTGCAAGGCACATGCGCAACTTCCTCACATGTTGTGTATGTGCCTTCTTCATGAGCCCTCAACCTTTGATTGTCTTGCATTCATGCTTAGCCATTACCCGGTATGGCTTGATCGTCAACGACATTGCCCATGACTCGGTCGATTGACTAGCCTTTGCTTCTGGCTTTAATGCGTGCCTCGTGCACATGTGTTGGTTATACGCCCGATACATAGGGTTTTTAATCCGTTGATTACACTAACTCGTTAGCATGCATTGGGCGCCTCGCTCGGCCGTCGTTAGTCTTCAAATCTGTGATCATGCCAGCGTGCCCGTACATGGGGCTGTCACCGCGCTCTCTTTTGGCTCGTGTGCGGCGCTTTAGGAACATTAGGCTAGCCTTCTCAACGCCTCACAATTCTCTCGAACACAAGGCTTACGGGGCACTCTCCCCAACTCGTATTTTATTAGCTACTAAAATCAAGACAATCTTGCAAAGGCTCCCACATCACGGGATGCTCTATGCTTTTACCGTGGATCCGACTCAATATATGAATTAACTAAGTGGGCACGCGGGGCCCTTTATATAGGATGCTCGAGGGCAATCCTAGTACAATAATGACTAAGAGTCCTACTCACAACTCTAGTCTTCAATCCGATGACCAGTGTGATCATTCAAGCTCTGAGAGTCTGGCGAGATGAAACTCTATGCACGTGTGATTCCCACCGGGGTGAGGTCCTCCCAGCTGGGGTCTTTCCGCCTAGGAGACCTTCACTTTGGGAGTCTTTCCCTTTAGAGTCAGCCGGCAGAGTCCTTCCTTTAGGGTAGGAGTCCTTCACTTTCAGTCCTTCCACTTTAGGAGTCCGCCTGCATGGGACTCCTTAGGCTGTAGGAATCCTTGTTGCACCCGAATTAGGAAGCTTGCTGCCCAAGGCTCTCTGCTATCACATTCTTGACATTCCCACCAGATTCTATTTGCCTCCAAGTGCCATGCTAGGCCCACTTTAAGCGGTGGTGTCGTGACAGCCTTGTCTTGGCGTCGTGGATGCCCCCTTTGCCTTCCCTCATGTGCTTGGCTCACGTTTTGTGCCCTCCGGACACTTGTTTCCGTCTTTGCCTTTGCTCTTTTCCCTTAGGCCGGGCCATGGGGCCAAGGCGTGCCCTACGTCTTGCCACGGGACTCGTGTTATGGTCGAGGGGGCGACAGGCCCCTCCTTAAGAGGTATTCAACGTCACCGTTGACTTCAACGCGCATACTCAAGGATCGATCTTATTGCCATAATGTAGCACCCTTTTCCTAACGCCTCCAGCGTGGGCGTCTCCACGGCCTGATGAATTGAAGTGTCGGTCCACTTGTTTTTCAGGTTCCCGTCTTCCTATCACTGCAGGATGCTTGCAATCTCTTTCTTGAACTTCGACTCTAACCATGGCGGGTTAGCTTTGCCCCCTTTCGTCGGGACTAGGATCACTATGATAAGGCTTTAGAAGCTTACATGGAATGTCGGGTGAAGCTTGACCTCTGGTAGCTTAGTTTGTAGGCCACGTTCCTGTCCTTCCTGACTTCCAGGGTCCATCATATTTCAGAATCAAACCTCTCTGAAATTGCTTATATCTTATCTTCTTCCAGATCTGAGGAGTTAGCTTCAACAGAACCATCTCCCCTTGCTTAAATTCCAAAGGTCTCCTGCCTTTGTCCGCATACTTCTTCATGCGTCGCTTGCCTTCTCTAAATTTGTCTGCAGCCGTCAGTGAATCTTCGCCGAGACACGACTTGTGCGCGGTGGGCTCCACGCTACATCGGGTTGCTGTTAACTAGTACATCGAGGGCATATGTGGATTTGGAACCCGATTGCTACCTCAAAGGGCTAAATACACAGTGGCTGAACATTTGTGGGTGTAGAGACAGGCTATGGCAGACTCTAGAAGTTCGACCAATTTTTACGAGAGGGTGAGTCGCAGTGGCGCAAATACTCTTCTAGCATCTGATTCACTCTCTCTGTATGACCATCAATGCGAGGTGATTCGCAGTCGAGAACTTGCATTCTATACCCCACATCTTCGCGACTCAACCCGAAACTTGCACATGCTTAGCGTGTATCTCGATCGCTTTACATGTCCTTAGGCATCCCCAAAATGTTTCACGACATTGCTAAAGAGATGGTATTTGCCTCTTCAATTTGGATACTCACTCGGAAATTTGGGATAGAGGCGGCGTACTTGAGCTTGTCTACCACCACCAAAAGCGATCAGAAACCCTCTACTTTTGAAACCCAGCGATGGGATCCATCGATACCTGCTTTACCATGGCTTCTCGGAATGAATGAAGTGTAACAATCCAGCTTCCTTCTTAGCTCGGTCTTGTAAACGTGAACATGGCATGTCTTGACATATCTTGCACGTCTTCCTTCATCTTAGGCGATGAAATGAAAAGACCGCTCCAAAGAACGCCAAAGTTCCTTCCTCTCCGGGTGACCAAATTTCCATTGTGACATGTGCTTCCTTCCGCCAGCCTCCCGTCTTAGCTTGCTCAAGGCACATATGTGCCTTCCCTCCTCCGCAAAGCAACCTTACTCGAGCCGCACGCCTCGTGGTTCCCTTCTTTCACCGCTTCTACAAATTTTTGATATCGAAGTCTTATAGTAGCTTCAAGTCTAACTCTGCTTGAAATCACAACCGGGTTCAACGATCCCACATAATCCCGCAACTTCCTTCCCATCAAAGCATTCGCCACTTAGTCAGGTTTAGACCACTGAAAATTCCACACAAAATCAAAAGTCGCCAAGAACTTTGCCATCGAAATGCTTGGCAAGAAGCTTCTTCTCGAAGTTGTGAAGAAGGTGTTATACATTGTCTACTACTACAAACCAGCTCCCATCATCAAGTAGTGCTTCCAAGTTCAAGGCAAACGGATGACCGCTAGCCATCTTTCGCTGCGCCGTACCTTCTCCGTATTCAACTTCCGACTCGAATGCCATCGGATGCCCTCTTACACCAAAGATCTCCACCTGTGGTCTGTCCGACGATCCATATGCACTTCAAACAACCAAGTCAAGTGGGCCTCAAAATCGCTCAGGTGATCGCAGATTCGAAGCCGGAAGGCAATGGCACTCGCATCCCATTCCCACTTCCCTTTCGTGTTGTCCGTGAGCACCGGCTATCTTGGAATAGCCCAAGATAAATCTCCGTAGTAGTTTGCTGTCGGAGGAACGATCAAAGTTCTCACTACCTTGGTCGGGCCGCCAATCTCAATTGTCGCCACTCGCACCATCCATCCTATCTCGACTTGAAATCGACGACCTAAAATCTTGATCTCGCCCGAAAGCAAACTCATACTCTCTTTTCTTTATATATATAACTGGTTCTCACAACCATTGCACTATCTCAAGGTGTACCACGGATCTTCGTAGTCGAAGTTGTGTATCACTGTCGCCCAAGTATACCACCACGAATGAATCCAGAAGTCGAATAGACATCATTCATGAGGTTACAAAATGGCGATATTAGTCACAACCAAAAGGTATAATCTAAAAATTCAAAACTTCCATATCAGGTTACATGAAGATCTTTTGGTCTCCAGCGACTGCAACCTACGAATCTGTCGGTGACTTTTGCTCACCGGATCAACAGTCATACCAGCAGCAGACATTGCTCTGATCGTGACTTATTTAGTGCCCAATAATCCACACATCCGGCGCCCCATCTTGCTTCTTCAAACAACACCCGTGCTCCATACGACGCTGAGGGAAGCCGACCGCACCCGCATCCAAAGAACTTCCCCACAATCGCTCCGCAACTCTTCTCAATCTCTCGCGCGGAGCCATCCGATATGGAGCTGGGGCGTGAGGTCTGACTCGCACGGTTTCCATCTCGATGATCGGCCCGCTTTCCTGGCGCTCTAGGCAACTCAGAGGCATAACATCAAAGAATCTCCCGCATAAAGCAGGTATCCGCACTACTTTCTTGCCCGCTGATTCATCATTGCCGACATGTGTGCTCACCTTTCTAAGGCCTTTCGAGCTGTGGCGTACAAGGTCTTCTCCCCGAAGGTCTCTTAGGCGCTTTATCGGGATGTCGGCACACAGCATGGCCGCTTTCTCATCCATGATCAATAAATTCATCCAAGCTGGCAACAAGGCTACCTCGCTCTGGAAGAAATTGTTGCCTAAATGAAATCAAAATCATCCAAAGGAACACTACAAGCCCATCCGGTCTTCCAACTCTATCCGACCGCCATGTTCTTCGCCATACCATGCATCTCTCAGGCTCGCTATTTACGACTTTGAGCTTGTCACATCTTTAGCAAGCTTCAATCCGAGTCAATGCTTTCCTTTGTTGATAAAATTGTGGGCTCGCCCACTGTCTACCTAATGCCACAATTTTCTCTCGTCCATCAACTCGACATACATCAAGCCTCCTCGTGAGTCGCCTCACAGCATTGCATTGAGAAACCGAAGAGGGTTGGCTCTCAGAGGGACTCTACCCTCGCTATCTTCCCCGCTTTCGGCCAAGGAGTGCATCAGCCCCTTCTTCAGCAATCCTCGCCGATGTGGCCCATCGCTAAAGTATCCCCGACTACCGGTAGCCTGCAGGAAGTCCCTCTCCCCACTTTGTAGCCTCGCACATTCTATGCTTCTTCTAACCATTGGCCTCCACTCGATCTCTTCCATCCGACTCGCCCGACTCCCTATTTCGCCTCTCCCCTCGGGTGGGAGCAGAGAAAGAGGTCACCAGAGCCTGACAGCAACCAATGGGCTGCATGGTCGAGGGCAAGTCTTGGACACCTTGCTCCTCGGGCTCACAGCCCATCCTGTAACAACCTGACATGAAGTCAACGCCTTGTCAATCTCTGACATGTCCTCGATGTCAAGGATCAACGAGCTAAACTCTTTCACAGTAGTCTCTACCAGCCCATTTGGCTTTCCGGGCTTTTCGTAGACTCCTTCGCCATCCACTCAGTTCAGGTAAGAACCGATCCTTCAAATTATTCAAGATCTCCCAGCCTCGATCTTTAGCTCAAGTCGCCAGCGAAATATTGCCGGCCGTTCAGTCCGCCACCAGCCAGATCACCCGGTCAAATACATAGTGGTTATTACTCGCACTGCTCACCCACCTAAGATGCCCGGAAAGCAAATGATGAAGTATCGCTTCCATGTCCTTATGGTTCTCCAAGTCTTTGGCGCTTTCACGCCACTAAAAAGTTCTAGTCATTTCGCGATCTTCGTAGGAGGCGATCTCGCAGCGTACCGCGTGCTCAGACTAATCGCCGCGCTTCCGAACACGATCTTCCTCTGTAGATCCGATCCGCTCTCGAACTCCTCGCATTTCTCGTTCATATGTCTCGTATTCAAAGGTCATGGAATGACCCATCCATTCTCAACGGCTTTCCTGTCTCCCATCGATTCACGCCGTGAGTCAGCCACAAGACGACATCACCGATCCGAGTCGAAAAGGAGTTCGCCTCGTACGCCGTGCCTATTTCGCGGCCAAGCCCGGACACCGGGCAGCCCACCCCGCCCTCTATCCTGGGCTGGGCTTTGCTCACGCAAACGCATCAACCCTCATCCTCGTTAGCCATCCGTGGCTCGATACCAATCCAGCCCGATAATTGTCAAGACGCCCGCTCGTGGCATGAGCCTAGAAACCCGCTTAGGCCTCTTCTCATCACCTCACACCTTCAACACAAGGCTTACACTCTCCCCAACTCCAGATTTTATTAGCTACTAAAATACAAGACAACTGCAGTAGCTCCCACATCTCGGATGCTCGATGCTTTTCCTCGTGGATCCAACTCCAATACATGACCAATTCAAGCGGGCACGTTAGGCCCTTTATATAGGATGCTCATGGCAATCCCAGCACAATAAATGACTATGAGTCCCACTCTAACTCTTAGTCTCAATCCAAAGAAGTCAAGAATCCTTCCCCGCTCTAGAGTCCCGACCGAATGAAACTCCTATATTACAGCCTAAGCACTCCCACTAGAGTAGGAGTCCCCGTCTAAGGAGTCTTTTCCCGCCTAGGAGACCTTCCCACTGGGAGTCTTCCGCCCCAGGTCCACTCCTCGCTGGGGAGTTCTTTCCCGCCAGATGTGAGTTCTTTCCGCCAGGAGTCCTTCCTACATGGGACTCCTTAGGCTGCAGGAATCCTTGTCAGACCGGATTAGGGGAAGCTTGTCGCCTGCTGCTCTCTCGCACATATATTGGGTCGAGCATTCCCACACCGATTCATTTGCTTCCCAAGTGCCACGCCCCAGCCCCCTTCTGCCGCTGAGCTGCAGACGGCATCATGCGTCCCAAATGGGATTATTTGTTTTCCTTTCCCTCACAGGCGCAGCTTGCTCACGCTTTCAGGCTCTTCTCGACACTTGTTTCATCTTTGCTCTCTCGCTCGTTTCCTTAGCGCTATGGGGCCAAGGCACCCTCATGCCACCCGGACCGTGTTATCTAGTCGAGGGCTAAAGAGACTAACCGCGCATAGCCCTCAATCACCGATTATACTCAATGGCTTGCTTCTTCAAGTTAAACCAATCATTAAACATGGCGCTGGGCCAGCGTAGGTCGCCCATGCCATCGCTGAGCCAAGAACTAAGGGGGTAACAAACCACCCCCACCAGAAGAACTCGACGTCCCCGCTGAGAGGTCAGTCCCGATTCCTTCAGGCTGGATCAAGATCACCATGTTTCTTCCTCTGATGGGCAACCTTAACAAAGCCGTCCTTTGACCCTTCCTGCAACCCTTGTTTAGAACGAGTACCTCCATGTGCAGCATAACATCTAGTTTTCTATCTTGCCCCTTCACAGGCAAAAGACTGCTGCTGTCCCATGGCCGCCAACCGATTAGGGACACGAACTGGAAGCTTTGCATCATGCTCCAGCACGTTTTTGTGGTCACCACCACATCCGGACAGAAAGTCCTTGAGGATTCGGAGGTAAATTGTCCCAGCACAATTCTTCCAAGCACGATCTGCCACCAATACTGGTATTTGAACCTTCTCAATAGGGTCTGTTCCCATCAAGGTAGAAAGATACATTTTTCTTTGCCTTCCTGCATTCTAGCATTCATCTGCAAACAGATAACATTCCCACTTTCTCTGCTTGCAGTCTCTTTTGCTTTGATCTGTCACTTTCTGTAGCACAAAGCATGCTGCTCCCTGTCTGAAATCAGCATTCTGTTTATGTGTGGCATCATGCCACTTTTGGCTTTTACAAAGACCTCATTCCCGAGGATGACATCGAAGTCGTCCAAGGGTATAACTGTCATGTTCATGCGGCCTTCCCACAAACCAACTTTCAGGCTCACCTCTGCACTTCCACGCACTGGAACTGCTCCTGAATTGTTAGCCTTGATCTCAATTGAACTCTTGTCCAACTGTAAGCCAAATGTTCCCACTTCCCTCTGCACAATGAAGTTATGAGTGGCTCCCGTGTCCACCATCACCAAAACTTCTTTCCCGTTCACCCAAGCCTGCACAAACATCAGACCTTTACGGGCATGCTGAATCTTTCCCATCAAGGTAGAGGATTAACCCGAGGGGTACAATCATCGTCGTTGGTCTCTTCCCTGGCACGATGAGGGCCGCTACAAATAAAGCAACTAGAATCGAAATTCTTATTTTTCTGGTTGTTGTCTGGATTTTTAGACTCACCTCCATTTGTCTTTTTTCTTCCAATCCGTCTTCTAGCTGCCCTTGGAAGTACTATGACCAGTCTTTCTTGCTACCTCCTTCCCACTTCTTCCTTTCCGAAGGGCCTTGACTGTCACCTGTTTTGAAGTCAATCAAGCCATTCGCAGCAGCGATGGCAGTGGGCAGATCTCGCAACCCCTGCTTGCGCAACTCAGCCTGTGCCCAGCCTTGCAAAACGGACATGAGATTGGAAGAGGAAGAACCCTCCTCGTGATATGTTCTGATAGTCCAGCATCAAAGAACTAAACTCAGTCACATACTCACGAACGGTTCTAGTGTGCCTCGGTTTCTTGAGCGATTCCCTAGCAATCCACATCGTAGGAAGGAATTGATCCTTCAATTCCTTTTTCCGTGTCTCCCTTGTCTCTATTATTGCACACCCAGCAGACGCATCGTCTCTCATTCTGGGCTCCGCCACTTCACACTCTGGGCGTCACCAGAGAGATACATACTGGTGATGGTTACTTTCTCTCCGGCAGGCACATGAGCAGCCTTGAAATGCTACTCCATGTCCCACAGAATGTTTTCCAGTTCCTTGGCACTTCGACTCCCTCCAAAGGCCTTGGGTTTAGGAACCTTGATCTTAGACGATGTCTCGCCTACACCAGGGCGAGAATGCAAGACCCTTTTCACTAGGGTCAGTTCATCCTCCAGATTCTTCATATTGGATTTGACAGCGTCTGTGAGGGACATAATGTCCTCCATCATCGTTACAGTTTCATCACACAGTCACGTAACTGTCAAGGGCCATTTGTGGTAATCTGGTAAATCTGAATAACGTGCTGTTCCATCTGCACTGGCACGCTAGTTGCAGAATCATTTCCAGGGGCGCCTAGAAAATCCTCAAGACGAGTCACTCTTTCACACAGTTCAGCAGCGTTTCCACCAGCCATGGTCGCAAATTGAAGTTCTGATACCAATTGTTACGAGGCTAACTTTTGAACCAAATGTTTCCCTCGTAATGGCACTGAGATCTAACACCCAGTCTCAGCCAAACACACAGAATGCATACAGAATGTACACAAGAACAGAATGTAACACAGTAAGCAAACGCACAGCATAACACAAGTTTTACAAGCAATAGCCCAACCTTTTCTTTCTCAATACAAGACTAAGAAACACACTTTAGTTAGGGTCTGCTTACAAAAACGTGCCCAACACTCTGTGCTGCACTACAGCACTCAGTCAAACGACCTATATTTATACAGGATGGCAGTTACAAAGCCTAATCCACGGAAACTACATACAATTCAAATCCGCCCCAAAAAGTCTGCTATCATTGGGATGACAGGAAGCTACAACTGGGTTGGTCTTGACACAGACAAAAACTATTATCTGCAACTTCCTGCATGTGGTCTGTACTCACAGAGACTTCATGTTGTGCACTCCAAGCAACTGCCCAGAATTGCACAAATTGTCAACACTGCAGGCACATGCCCAACTTCCCTCACATGTTGTGCATGTGCCTTCTTCATAAGCCCTCAGCCTTTGATTGTCTTATCTACGCTAGCCATGCTCCTGCCCAGGCGGCCAGACCGTCCAACATTATTTCACAACTGAGTCAACTGACTAGCCTTTGCTTGCAAGCCTGCCTGTAGCTTCCGTGCTCGTAAGCTGGTTGCTACGCCTAGCCACATGGGGTTTCAATCCCACTGATTGTACCAAATCTCGTGCCTATGCATTGGTTGCCCACTAGCCATGCATTGCCCTGATCACCCACTGATCATGCCCACTATGCCCATGCATGGGTTGCCATCCTAGCCATGCATAGGTCTTATATCACCTGCTGATTATACTAATGGCTTGCTTCTTCAAGCGAAACCCAATCTGGCCAAGCATGGGCGCCTTTGGGTGAGGCTACCCCATGCCACCGTCGAGCCAAGAACTAAGGGGGTAACACTAAGCATAAGCAACATTATTCCCAAAATAATTAAACATTTATCTCAAAACTATAAAAGGCTTTTATTCCTGAAGACCTACAATAAAATAAATTTTTAAGTCCTCTAATCCCTTGTATATCAGCAGACTTACTCCTCACCTTGATCCTTTCCTGAAAAATGTTAAATATTTGGGTGAGCACAAAGGCCTGTGAATAGCAACCACCTCCAATGAGGTGTGAAAATAAATCCCACGGCTTATATAAGATAGTAATAAATCCCCATGCATACAAGTACAAATAAATTGTACCTCAATCCCTCCCATATAAGCATGTAAACAAATGATCTCATGATCACAAATAATTTTATAAATGAAAAGACATTTATAACCCAAAACACCCACTCATTAATAGAATCACTTTAGGAGCAATGAAAAGATGAGCACTCAAAACACTCACACACACTTTCAATCTCAAATACATTTGTCAATCAATGTTAGTTACCTACTAAACTGGTAATCAGCTCAGTCCCATTACCACCAGCCCGGTAACCTGGTCTCGTTCTCTTGTCATCACTAGCCTGATGACTGGCCCAGTCGCTTGTTACCACTTAGACCTGGTAACCCCAGTCCCCGTCTCATAAACATGATTTCCACATACACCAAAACTGTAGTTTTAGTCCCAACGCACACAAAATTTCTCTTTCATCACCAAAACAATGATATAAAATCATCCCACAAGTTTTCCAAAATTCACATGCAGAACAGTTCACAATTTCAAAACATTTAATTGCAACCCCAAACATCAACACATATATCGTATATATGAAAAATTCACATGCACGCACCCACACATTTAGTATAGAAAATTCTCCCAAAAGAAGTAGTAAACTAATCACCTTGATTCCCAAAATCCAAATTAAAGCACTCTTTCTCAATCTCAATGCAATCACCATCTAATTCAAAATAACATATAATAATCAATCCATATTCCTAACTTCGTCGTTTTGCTATTCTATATTTAATTTTTATACTTCCTACCCATTGATATATATTTAATATATAATTTACATATAAATATCCTTTCTAATACGAGGTAATAGGGTATGAAAGTATTTTGGACTGTTTAGAAAAAGTTTCTAAAGTTTTGGGGTCAAATCATAATTTTTGAAACTTTTGGGGTCAAAGTGTAATTTCCTTAAAAAATGAATTTTTTCGTTTTTGGGACTGCCATTGTAACGCCCCGTCTCAAGAGGGTATACGGTACGTGTAACCGTAAGGGCGCGTATGTGCACCAAGTGTTATTGTAATATTTTTGGAAAGTTGTTTTTAAGGATAAAATAGTGAAATGATAAATGGATTGAACCCGAAATTATGTACTAGAACAAGGTAAGTTGTATTCTTCAAAATTATATGAAAGAATGATATAAGAAGAGGAGAGGCCATTATAAAATAACATGTTGGGATTTCAAATACTTGGAGGATTGAGGATCTTCAAATTGTAATTAAGGCAAAAAGGAGAATATAAAAGAGGGGTGAGACAAACAAATCTCATTTTTTGGTCTCACACTTAGGGCTCCACGGTTGGGAGAAGAAAAGGGAGAAGAAGAGAAGGAAGAGAAGAAGAAGAGGAAGAAGAGGAAGGAGAAGAATTTCAGGTATGTTTTCCATGGAATCTTGTGTATTTTGATTTGTATGGATTGGTGGACCTTGGTATGAATTCTTGGGATTTTTACCTAGGGTTTGGTTATAAGAAGTTCTAAACCACCAATACAAGTGTGGTGGAGTTGTTTTGGGGTAAATTCCATGTTAGTTTATGAAATGGTTGTAAAGGAGAATGTTGGGTTTTTCAAAGGAATGCTATCAAATTTTTGTAAAACTCCTCGTTTGTTTTGGCTTATAGATTGCTATAATCATCCAAATGAAGTGGTTCAAATTGGTAAAGAACCATAAGGGATAGGGATAAAAATGTATAGAAGGGACCAAGAGCAAATTGTAGCTTTAAGGCTCCCAACATTGACTTAAAGGTGAGCCTGCAGCCTACTTCAAGTTATGCTCGCTGTATTGCTGTGTTGAGTTTAATATAAGTGAGTTTCACCATCCCAATTGGAGTTATTCAAAAATTGGTAAAATAGACTTCGAGGGGAATAAGTTATTGAAGGAATAACCTCAAAGCAACAGTTCAAAAATTTGTCAGTGGAGCTATGTGCGATTATGTTCGCCAAGTCGAGTGTTCCAGATGTAAAATACAATAAATTTTTGAGTTTTGGTGATCCAAATTGGGCTATTCCAATCTGGTACAAACCTTAACCATAGCTTCAAATGAGGAAGAAAATTTTTTCAATTTATGGAGCTAAGACCTTAAATCAAGGATAACAAATAGGTGATTCAAAGGAGCTAACCAATTTGCATCAAAAAATGCCAGAACTTGTGTTATGTGGTTGAGGGCCTTAGAGAAGGAATTTTAAATTGAAATTTAAAAAGATGTCATTGATATATATAAAGGACTGATCTGGAGAGTTTCACACTTTTGGGAAGACCGTTTGAGCTTAATTTTAGTAATAAAGTCTGTGAGTAGTGTTAGAAAAAAGGTTTGCCAAAATGAGTGGTTTTTTTGTTAGGCTTTTTGGTGCTCAAGGTAATTTGTTCATTTGGCTTTATATGAATGTTGTGTGGTCTTAAAGGATCTATGGTGAAGTACGTTAAGCTCTATTACATTACAAAAGGATAATGTTTTCGCCACATCTGCTTGAGTGCAGGTTAAAAAGCAAAGGTCGAAAGTTGTGAGTCGTGCTCAAGTTTTGGTAAACAGGCAGGAGGTTCTAAAACTCTATTTTTCAAATACTAGTGGCTATAAACCTGACGCTGGTATTTAATGGTTTTAATTGTAAAACCATATTTTAAAGCAAGCAAGCAATGGTTTTGAATTATCAAACCATATTTCAAGCAAGCAATGTTTTGATTTTAAACCATATTTGAAAAGCAAGCAAGCAATGCTTTTGATTGTAAACCATATTTGAAAAGCAAGCAAGCAAAGGTTTTGATTGTAAACCATATTTGAAAAGCAAGCAAGCAATGTAATTTAGAAAGCAAGCAAGTAAATTCTTTATCAAGCAAGCAAGCAATGGCTTCGATTTGTGAAACCATATTTTAAAAGCAAGCAAGCAAACAAGCAAAGTTTATTTTGTAAAACAAAGCCTTGAAATCCCTTGCTTAGTATGCTAAAGCATACTGGTGTCGAGGTATTCCGTACATGCACGGTGAAGTTAGGACATCATTTCATGCATTTTAGATTTGCTTGATCGGCAAACTTAGTTCATACATCATGACATATTAAAGGGGACCGTGGCACGTATTGGAGTATATAGGGTTAGCGTTCTAGCTATTATATGGTGATGTAGACCAAGGTCTTTCAACCATATTTACCAGAAAATGTGATGTGGGCCAAGGCCCTTCCACCTAGGTGATGTGGACCCAAAGTCCTTCCACCGCACTCGCCGAAGTCCGTGCCCCGCTGCTTACTTGGCAAGATAAAGAAGAAGAAAGACCTCCAAAGGGGTTGATCTTTATTCATAAGCATTTTTCATACAGTTTAAAATCAACCACTGGTAAGCAAGCAGCATTTTATGAAAAGTTTTTAGAAACTTTTAAAGCAAAGCAAGCGTTTTATGAAAAGTTTTTAGAAACTTTTAAAGCAAAGCAAGCAAGAAATTATGAAAGGTTTTATAAACTTTTAAAGCAAAGCAAGCAAGAAGTTATGTTTGCTTATCAAGTAGGGATGGGGGTGTAACAACCATAATTTTTCTAGAATTCTATTCTTACAACTTACCAAGTAAAACAATGGTTAAAATTAAGTTTAGAAGAATATAGGGGACAAAGTAAAACTCTTTGAAACTTAAGAGGAGCTTTTCATAATTTCAAATTGCCTATCTTTTTCAACCTACGAGAAGTCTCTTGCAACTTTAACAACTCAACCATTTTTTTTACCTTTTCAACCTATTAAACTCCATCAAATCTCAAACAACTATACACCCAAATTCAACTTAATATCTTCAAAAATTATTTGGGTATTATATGTTATGCTATAAAATCTAAGACCAAGTGATATAATAAAGTACAAAACTCAAAAAATAAATAATGCATCCACATACCCTTTTTTTTCTATCCTTCTTCTCTCTCTCTCTCTCTCTCTCTCTCTCTCTCTCTCTCTCTCTCTCTCTCTCTCTCTGTCTTGCTGCCCCTTGCTTGCTCTTTCTATATTTTGATTTATCCAACAATCTTACCCTATTTAAAACACATGTAGAAGAGTCCTAAGGAAGAGGGTGTTGGATAAGTGTGCCTACGCATTTCCCTAAAGTTGATGAGATATGTGTTGGTTCTCAGTGGCATTTTGAGGTTGCAGGGGATTTGGTGACTAAGCAGTTGAAGAATGAAATTCTGTCTGCTGGTTTTTTGTTGACTGATTGTGCTGATACTCTGATATGGCAAAATTCTAGGAATGGAGTCTTTTTTGTTAAAGTTGCATGGCATCTGATAAGGAAGAGGGGGGGAGAGGAGCAAGGTTGCTGACGTTATTTGGAAAGTGCCCACAGCTCCTAGTGCCCAGTTGGTAACTTGGAAATTGCTTCATAATGCTTTGTCTTCTGATTCCAGAATTCAGCAGCTTGATATCCACAGTGCTCAGTGCCACAGGGTCAGTCTTAAGGAGACAGAAAATGTTGTTCATGTGTTAGTTGACTGTCCATATGCTGGTTCTATTTGGAGCAGATTTGCAGCTATTATTGGTTTCAGATTAT